>JAUEJL010136459.1:0-11000 GCA_032274825.1 Drosophyllum lusitanicum | reverse complement strand
TCATACAATGACAGTTCACCCCCTTCACTTTATCAACTTTTATTTTGGTACTTTTAACCCCTCTAGTTTCAATAAACACCTTATATCTCATAAGGCAACACATATTATTCATAACACTTACTAATAAGGATTTTCGAACTTTGTGACGTTACAACTCTTCCTCACTTGGAACGATTTCATCCCCGAAATCTACTATGCAAATAACTCAGGATAATTTCTCGTCATATCATCCTCAGGATCCCAAGCGTAATTTGAGCCCTTCCTGTGTTTCCACTATCCCTTCACAAGCCCTATCTGCTTGTTACGCAAGCTCTTGACCTTCCTTTCAAGTATAGCCACCGGTTTCTCTATATAACAAAGTTTTTCATCAATAGTCACATCTTGCAAAGGGACAATTGTTGATTCATCTATTAAACACTTACGAAAGTGGGACACATGAAAAGTATTATGAATCTTTGACATCTCGTCTGGTAATTCCAGTCTGTACGCTACTTTCCCCACCCTCGCTATCTTGAAAGGACCAATAAATCGAGGACCCAACTTACCCCTCTTCCTGAATCTAATAACTCCCTTCCATGGTGACACTTTTAACAATACATAGTCCCCAACTTGGAACTCTAACGATGATATCCTTTTATCTGCAAAATCTTTCTGTCTATCTTGGGCAGCTTTAGGTCGTTCATGTATTTGTTGTATGCACTCAGTCGTCTACTACACTATCTCTGTATTGCCTAATTCTTTTTGACCCACCTCACCCTAACAAACAAGGGTTCTACATTTTCGTCCATACAACATCTCAAAAGGTGGCATATCGATACTCGAGTGGTAACTGTTGTTATAAGAGAATTCTGCTAACGGTACGTACGTATCCTAGCTACCACTGAAATTAATAATACAAGCTCTAAGCATATCCTCCAGCTTTTGTATGGTTTGTTCACTCTGTCGATCCATTTGAGGGTGGAATGTTGTGCTAATATGTAGCCTCATCCCTAGATCTTCACGAAACTTACTCCAAAACCTGGAGTTAAATCAAGTATCCCTATCTGAAACAATAGTAATGGGTACTCGATATCTAGCTACTATCTCTTTCATATAAACATCTCTCATTCTTTCAGAAGAATAAGCTTCCTTTATTGGGATAAAGTGTGCACTCTTCATGAGTCGATCAACTACTACCCATATGGCATCATACCCTCAAGGAGTTCTAGGTTGCTGGGTAATCAAATCCATAGTGACATGTTCCTACTTCAAAACATGTATATCAAGGGGTTGCAACTCCCATGTGGCTTTCGGTGTTCTGCTTTTACCTGAAGACAAGTCAAACATCTTTCGATATGCCTCACTATATCATGTTTCATTCCTTACCACCCATCCTCATATCTCGATACATCTTTGTAGCCCCTAGATGAATTGAAAGTTTAGAGTGATGTGCCTCCTCCAGAAGAGCTTGTCTCACACCTCCATAACTAGGTAGCCAAACACGGTCATAACTTAAGAGGTCTCGACTATCTTGTATTTACTTTGGTACTTGGCCTTTAATATGTTCCTTCTTTGATTGTCTTTTTTCACATCCTCAATCTAAGACACCTTAATCTTATCAAGTATATGGATAATGGTTTCCATTCTTATCGTATGCATATGTATCTATATGGCTCCAGACATTCGGCTTAAGGCATCTCTAACCACATTGGATTTACCTGGGTGGTATAATATCTCACAATCATAATCTTTCAAAAGCTCTAGCCACCGTCTCTGACACATATTTAGATTCTTCTGTTCCAGGAAATACTTGAGGCTTTTGTGATCTGAGTAAATGGTGCACTTAACCATGTAAAGATAATGCTGCCATATCTTAAGAGCAAATACAAGTGTTTCTAGTTCTAAATCATGCGTTGGGTAATTGCTTTTGTGTATCTTTAGCTGGCGAGAAGCATAAGCAATAACCTTCCCTTTCTACATAAGCACACAACCCAACCCTTGGTACGAAACATCACAGTAGACCATTACGTCTTCCATTCCATCTAACAATGTGAGTACTGGGGTATTACATGTGCTTCAATATATCAAATGCTTGTTGTTGATTATCTCCCCACTTGAACTCTGCGTTCTTTTTAGTCAACTGAGTTAGGGGTACTACTGTCTTAGAAAAATATTGAATAAACCATCTGTAGTACCCAGCGAGCCCAAGAAAATTTCTTACTTTGGTAGGATTCTGAGAGGGTTTCCATTTCATCACCGCTTCCACTTTAAAAGGATCCACTTTAATCCCTTCCTGCTTAATGAGGTGACCCAAGAATTGCATCTCCCGCATCCAAAATTCACACTTTGAGAATTTCGTGAATAGCTTCTCCCTGCATAGTATTTCCATGAGATGAACACCATGCACTTCTAGAGGCTTGGAATAAATAAGAATGTCGTCGATAAATACAATTACAGATTTATCAAGCATGGGTCAACAAACTCTATTCATTAAATCCGTAAATGCTGCTGGAGCATTCGTAAGACCAAAAGGCATAACTATGAACTCAAAGTGCCCGTATTGTGTTCTAAAAGCTGTCTTGGATATATCTTACTCTTTAATCTTAAGCTGATGATATCCTAACCATAGATCAATTTTTGAAAAAAACCACATCGCACCCTGTAGCTGACAGATCGTCCATTATGGGAAGTAGGTACTTGTTCTTGATCGTAACCTTATTGAGCTCTCTATAATCTATACACATTCTGAACGTACCATCTATCTTTTTCACAAACAGTATTGGTGCACCCCACGGTGAGCTACTGGGCCGGATAAAACCTTTATCTGTCAACTCTTGCAGTTGCTTCATCAATTCCTGTATTTTGCGCCGGTGCCAATCTATAAGGGGCTTTAGCTTTTGGTTCTGATGCTGGCACTAAATCAATCTTGAATTCCACTTGTTGATTCTGTGGAATCCCTGGTAAGTCATTGGGAAAAACATCAGGGTTGTCACAGACTACTGGTATGTCTCGAACCTGCTGTTGCTTTTTCTCCATACTATGATCCTCCACATATGCCAAAAATGTTGTGCAGCCATGAGCCAGATACTTCCTTACTCTTGCTAACGAACAAACTGAGATATTGGCAATCTTACTTTCGCCTCGGATAAACAGTTCTTCCCCACTTGGGGTATGAACCCATACAGTTCTTTCATCACAAAATATCTGAGCTTGGTGCTGACCCAACCAATCGATACCAACAACCACTTGGAACTCTTTCATCGTAATTGGTATAAGGTTGATAGGAAACTTGAAAGGATCTATCTCTATCACATTATTTTTATATATACTATTCACAATAATAGTCTTACCATCTGCTATTTCTACTTCAAGAGGGGAATCTAATTTAATGGGTGGAAAAATAAACTAAGCACAAAATGAAATAGTAGCAAAAGATCTACTTGCACAAGAAGAAACAACACCAGAGCAAGTATACTGTTAACAACAAAAGTACCTGCAACCACGTCCGGTCCACCTTTTCCTCCTCAGCCGTGAGCTGGAAAACTCTGCCCTTAGGCCGGGGCACCTCCATCTTCTTATCTCTACCCTAGTTGATACGGAGCGGGGGTAGAGCATTCACTGGCCTCCTTTCCGAAGTTGTCAGCTTAGGACATCGATCTCTAACGTGCCTAGGCTGATAACAATTATGGCACACCTGGATTGGGCTAGTATAGTCTCTAGCCACATGCCCTTGCTTCCCACATTTAAAGCAACCTGGAAATCCCATCCTACACTCTCCCGAGTAATTCCTCCTACATTTCATACATCCGGGTGGAGGAATTGGCCCTCCCCGTTGTGGTACAAACACTGGCCTTTTACTCTGTACGCTAACCGGTTCAGCTTTTCTCTTCCCACCAACAATCCCTTATTTAATCAACTCTTGTTCTATCTTCCAAGCAAGACTCCTCATGTCATCCGCTTTCTTACAAGTAGAGGTCGCCAAAACTTCATGGATATCATTCCCAAGTATAGAAATGTATCATTGCATCTTCATAGGCTCCATATCAACATATTTGGGACGGACACAAGCAATCTCTAAAAACTTTTTGGTGATTTCGTCAACCGATTTTGTCTTCTATCTCAGAGCAAGGTATTCCTCCGTAATCTTATCCACCTGAGCCTTAGGTGCAAACTGTACTTCAAACAACTATTTAAATTGAGGCCAAGTCATTGCCTCAATTTGTGCTTCCCCTTTCTCTGTAGTAACATCGTCCACCAATCTTTCGCTGCTCCGCGTAACAAATTTGAAGCATACATAACTTTTCGCTCTAGTAGAGACCCAATCATAAAAAAAGCCCCTTCCATCTCTTCTAACCAACGGCTACTTACGATTGGATCTGTCACCCTCTGAAAAAGAGGTGGTTTGCACGTAGAGAAATCTTGGTACGTGCACCCCTATAACTGCTCGACTCTAGCTTCAACTCTCCCAACTCCCTAGACATTAACCACTACAGATTGAATTGTTACATCCACCTGCTGTTGTAACATCACTTCCATTCTAGTCGTCACTTGTTCAAACACCTGAGTAATTATGTAAAGGATGCTTTCCTGTAGGGCTTTACTCAATTCCATAGCTACTGTTTCTTTCACTGTATTATTCTCACGTTCCTAGAATTCCTCAGTAACTGGAATTCCTTCAGTAGGATTACCCATAGATCCGGTAGTTGGAATTGGGATTGCATCTGAAGTATGCGTATTTCTCACCTCCCGAGGTCTGCTTGCCTTATGCTGCTGTGTTGCTCCCATACTAACCCTTCTCCATTCTAAAATTTAGGTATCTCTAATATAAACAATATGATAACACCTTTCTCTTTTTACACCATAACTGTACTGGATCTGCATTTCTTTATTTAGCATGCTATCATACATACTTATTCCACAGGGCCTATCATGATCTTGACAAGCTTAAGTATGTATCATGTGTCTATAACAATATCGGCCCTATACTATTATGAACACATTATACCTTACATATTCTTAACTTAACCAATCAGATTCCCGTTTCATAATACAACACTTATCATTTATCCACATAACTAACATACACATGCATATACAAGATATCTGATACTCAAATTGCTTAACAGATATCAATCAAAAACATCCAGCACCTGATGCTCACTAAGTTCTACTGCCCAATGATAGCTCCACCTAATCTCAAAACCATGGTTTAAATTCAGGCATCACACTCATGTGTGCCCGAATCCCTTAAACCTTGGCTCTCATACCAAGTTGTAACACCACTTTTTCGGTTTCAACTTATAAGCATTCTTTTACTGAAAAGATTATCATAGTTTACCAAAATACTTTATTCAAATTTTAAAATGTGCTAACAAGTTCAAAAGAAGTGTTAAAAGTTGTCTTTTCAAAGCACCCGGAGCTATCCAACCATCACGGAGCTGGAGCCTTACCCTTGCTGTAACCTGAACCACCTCAAACAATAAAATCAATAAGACGTAAACTTTCGCTTAGTGAGCATACTAGCTTAACTCAAATAATCACATAACAGGAATGAAACCTCCCCGGGATATCTCCAATCCAAACTGTAACAACTGCATAACTGTTCATAATAACATCGTATTAGAGTATAGCTACACCACCCGCATAGCCATACCCCCTAACACTATATTGGTATACAGCTACACCACTTGCGTAGCTATATACCATATCACCATATTGGTACACAGCTACACCAGCTACGTAGCTATGTACCCTAACACTGTTTTTGTATACAGCTACACCACCTGCATAGCTATATACCCTAACATTGAACATGTGTATAGATATACCACCTGCATAGCTATACACCACCACTTATAATGTATATGCATCATAACTTTATCACATATCAAAGATATCATATAATTTACACCATGAATACTTATACATTGATCATACAAAAGGAATAGTAAACTCACCTTGTAACTGAGTACTATGCTAAACAAATACGTGTTCTGAAAAGTATCCAGGCACCTCCCTACACCAATGAATAAATTAAGCATTACAAACTGTACTGAAAATGGGCCTACACTGGCCGTGTAACCCTCACGACCAAATTCGGTCATCAAGACCAAATTCTGGTCACTAAACCACCAAGTTATTCAACCGAATTTGGTCGGTAAAAGCTGCTACACTGGCCATGTACCTCACATGCTACACTACCATGCTTACCTACATGGTTTGTCACCGTCTTATAACTCTACATGGGCAATGTATTGCTACACGGGCCATGTTCATAGCCGACCTGCAATCTATTTTGAAGAGCAGAGTTGAAATTCTTGACACCAATTCGGTTCTCAATCAATTTTAACCACCCAAAGGTGTTTTCCTACACCCAAGACACTCTAAAACATCTTTATAAACATTAAAAACACTTTAGATCTATGATTCAAGCTCTAAAATCACTTTGACACATTTAGAACTCAAACTAAACAAATAAAGCTTACCTCTTGCTTAGATGTTGTATTTGCTGCTATTATACTGCTTAATCTGACTTGTTCTCTTGCTCACAATAAAGAAGGAATTGGTAGCCTTTGCATATACTCTGACGTATGTATTTTAGTATTTTTTTTTTATTTAGTAAATTAAATAAGTGATCATTTTTCATAGTTGTGTGCGCACCGGGTATTTTAGGAGTATTAGCATGGGGGTTGTTGCTAAAAAGATGGAACGTGGGTATAGTTGCTCTTCTTTAATTGAGTGAGTATGTATTGGCTATATATAGCCACTTACTTTATTGAATGATAATGGTAGTTGTCTTCTTTTAGAAAAGATCTATCTCTCTGCTTTTCTTCCTTTAAAAAACACTAACACATAAACACATTAGAAAAGGGACCTGGTATCTTCATTTGGTATCAGATCCACGTTGGGCTAATATAGGGGAGAGAGTATCAATTTCATGTGAATTGCTAAAGGAAGCGTGAATACCAAAATTGACCAACGCCGTCGAGAAGACCATGAGACCGAGAAAGCTCAGACGTTAGATCAAAAAAGATCAACAAGCCGTGAAAGGCCGAATTCCAGCGTGGGACCAAAGACTAAGAAGACCGCTAAGCTGCAACAAAGATCGGTGGCTAATCCAAGACCGACACATGTGACCGGAGACCGTTGGCTCACCTAAGGAAGAAAGATAGACCAAAGTTGTTGAATGAGAAGACCGAAGCCTTTGATAGAAAGGTACGTTTGTTTGAAAATGCTAATCACATTTTTGCAAGAAGAAAGAAGAACGGAAGGAAAACTTATAGTCCGTGAGCAAGGTCTAAATTAACCGAATCTAACTAATCTACATGGTCCATTTTGGTTGAAACTGTGTTGAGAGCACATGGCCTTTGGATGACGATAACCGGAGAAGACGAAAATGAAATAAGAAACTATACTACAAAAGCTATAATTTTCCACAACCTCCTGGAAGATGTTCTTTTGCAGGTTGCCAAACACAAGAATGCACAAGATGTTTGGTAATCTATTCATATTCGGTATTTAGGTACCGAACGGGTACAAAAGCCACGGTTGCAAACTCTAGGGGGTGAGTTGGAGAAGCTTAAGATGAAAGAGACCGAGACAATTGAAGAAATTTCGGGTAAGATAAGTGGTATAGTTGAAAAGTTTAAAAGTCTTGGTGCATGTCTTGAAGAAGAAACGATAGTGAGAAAGTTTCTTAATTCGGTTTCAAAGAAGTGTTTGCCAATTGTAGCTCCTATTGAACAATATTTTGACCTTGAAAGTATGCTACTTAAAGAACCGGTTGGTAGGGTGAAAGCTTATGAAGATATTCTTCAAGAGGAAGAAGAGAAAAATCAACTTTTGATAGGAAATGAACAAAAATATGGTGAAAGTAGTAGACGCAGAAGAGGTCGTGGGAGAAACAATGAAAGAGGTGGAAGAGGTTGAGGAACATGAAGAGGACATGGTGACAAAAGTGGATTTCGATGCTATGAATGTGGAAATTTTGGGCATTTTAGCTATGAGTGCCCAAAGTAGAACAATAAAGACAACGAAAAGGATAAAGAAGCCAACTTAATCCAAGATGAAGAACCGGCATTGCTTTGATGAATAAACGAATTAAGATTACAGGGGTGATCGTTGGGTTTAATCTTGATCGGTTGGGTTTTTAGTAGTATTGCTATTTTAGTATTTATTTTATTTAGTAAATTCAATAAGTGATCATTTGTCATAGTTGAGTGCGTCATATTTGACCCGGTATTTTGGGAGTACTAGCATGGGTTTGTTGCTAAAAAGAGGGAACGTGGGTTTAGTTGCTCCTCTTTAATTGATTGAGTATGCATTGGCTATATATATCCACTTACTTTATTGAATGAGAATGAGAGTTTTCTTCTTTTAGAAAAGATCTATCTCTCTGCTTTCTTTCTTCCTTTAAAAAACACTAACGCATAAACTGTTAGGTATCGGAAATTAGGAACAGTAAATAATACCAATCGAGAATCATAAATGGAAATCAGAAATTATATAAAACTGAAATAAGAACAATGATTAAGCCAATCACCCACAAATCGGATTATGGTCCACAGATAATATCCCTCTCTCAAAGTTGAAACCAATGAGCCAATCTCTCAAGAGACTAATACGTACTAACATAAACGTGCCTGCCTAATACGAGACCCTTCCTCTAATTTTATAAGCAACTTTAACAAACTCCAGCCCACATGTTACCATTTACCCCCCTCTAGTATTAACTATTCTATTTCCTATCATTACTCTCTCCTTCAAAAAAGTCTTGACCTCAAGACTTGTTTCCAAAAAGATTCTATGATGCACAAGAACCCCGACCAGTCACGTCCTACACAAACGACTCTAGCGACCCCAACTCCTCGTATTGGTAAAGATTTCCTCCATTAGAGTTATATTCATCCTCTCCCAACAATAGAACACGTAATTTTCCCTCCGGGCATTTGTGAGCGGGACCGAATTGAAGACCGCAACGAAAACATAATCCTTTCTTACGTCGTTCTTCTCATTCCTTTCAAGTCAATGAATGAATTCCTCAGTCATGATTGACAACCTTAGAAGCCTCAGATGGAGTTGACATAGAGTGGCAAGGAGAAGAAAAGGTTGTATCAGCCCCTTTATTCTCCAAGTCACCCAATTGCAACCCACAACTCTGACCCATTAGAGAAGACTTGTCCACTTTTGAGTCATCCCCAAACCCACCCAATTGATGATATCGGAATCGGAACTGAGAAACATAACCGAAGGAAGGATTAAGCATCTCCTCGACGTCTTTTTCCAAATAAGTCACATCCAACCGAGATTGAGGTCGATGAAGTCGAAGCCATCGTTTAACCTTATCACGAAGGCTAGCCAAGAAATATCCCAACGCCTTAGATTACGGTAAACGAGGAACCAAAGACAACAAATACTCAAAATCATCAATATAATCGTGAATTGAGGAAGACTGTTTAATTGTAGCCAGTTATTCATATGGATTCTGAATTTCTAATCCACTAAGTCGTTGTAACAATTCCAATTAAAATTTACCGTTAATGTCGAAAAACAGCTTTGCTTTCTAAATCCAACCTTGAGGATCAAAACCATAAAAGTCTGTTAATTTCACCTTCTTAACAGCCAAAGGCACTTCACCACAATCAGGCGGAGGAGTGAAAACACCCCACCCCCTCCGCTACCGCTACCCCCACCAAATTCAGAGAAGAAACCAGAATTAAAATTACTAGCACCAGAATCATGTTGTTTACCTTGTTGTTTCAGCCACCTCATCATAGCTTTGCGGAACTCCCTTGCTTCAATTTGATCCTCCTCTATGGTTTTCAGAGCCGATTTAATCTCAGTAACTTCGGAGACGTTAAATCTGCTCCTCATGTTGCTCAAGTCGCTGCCGGACAGATCTCGTTTCCATCAGCGATGAACCTAACAGTACGTGATTAATGATAGAGATCAATGAAGAAATCGAGTGCGGAAATTGATTGATAAATGATAGATCGATTGCAGAAATCGATTGTTGAATGATAGAGCGATTGTTGAAATCAACAGGTGAACGCAGGTGAGCGGCAGGTCAGACTATTGTTAGGTATCGGAAATTAGGAACAGTAAATAATACTAATCATGAATTAGAAATGATATAAAACTGAAATAAGAACAATGATTAAGCCAATCACCAACAAATCGGATGATGGTCCATGGATAATCCCTCTCTCAAAGGTGAACCAATGAGCCAATCTCTCAAGAGACTAATATGTACTAACACAAACATGCCTGCCTAATACGAGACCCTTCCTCTATTTTTATAAGCAACTCTAATAAACTCCAGCCCACATGTTACCATTTACCCCCCTCTAGTATTAACTATTCTATTTCCTATCATAAACACATTAGAAAAGGAGAAAAGGGGTCTGGTACCTTCTGTACTCACCCAATCCACTCATAGAAACCGTATTTTTAGACCATCGCACACTTGCTTGAGATTGGTGTAGCTCGCCATTTGATACACCGTGTCTTTAGGTATCACTTGAAACAAAAAGGCAAGATCTTGTTTTGACTTCTTTAGATTTGGTTCTTCAGCTAACGCCCTTGGTTTGGCCGTCTCCCATAACCCATAATCCATAATCAACTTACACTCCCTTAGAAAGAACTGTTGTTGGTATATAGCCAAAATAAAAGAGCATCCTTTTGTTTAATACACAATGAGTGGAAAAGAAAAACCTAAAACTCTATATTGAATTGAAAACATAAACAAACTTATGTGCTAGCAAAGAGGGAAATGATTCCCTATGATAGTGGAGGTTATCCCACTAGATCCACTTATCCACTAAGACTCCTAATTAACTGGAAGACAATTAACAACCCACTTGCCCATAACCTCAGTCAATATAATGACTACTATTTCTAATTAATAAACCATTAATTAAAAACATAAAACATAATAACTTATTAAAATAAAGCTCCATCCATGCATACGAATTCCTTGAAAAACAGTTCTCGTACGAAAAACAGTTCTCGTTTAAACCCTC
>JAUEJL010136448.1:0-11000 GCA_032274825.1 Drosophyllum lusitanicum | reverse complement strand
AATAAAGTCCATGTAAAAAACATAGTCCTAAAATTTTAATATTCAATCACAGGTGATTCAGTATATAATCACATCTTATTTGTAAAAGTCTCACATGTGAATTAAGAAAATACCACTCTGCCCAAATTTTTAAAATGCAATCTAGACCATTAATGTCATTGATCCAAAGGCTAAAATTAGTCCCCTAGGACTATGAATTAAGTATTTACTATATTGAATATTCTTCTATATATATAATTATATTAATGACTATTTTGTTTTTATATTTTTAAAAACTTTTATTCCAGGCCATTACCTTCCACAACTAGCAGAGCTAATATTGAAGTATAACAAGAGCCCAAATGCTACCCTTATTAACCTCAAAGCAATGGCTGTAAGCTATTTCTTACATGTCTTTATCCTTTTATAACCATAAATTGTTTTTAAAGAAAACAACTAAAGACAAAATCTTACTATTTCTTAGATTGGAAATCCGTTATTAGACATAGACATTAGCGTTCTCGCGGGCGATTACTTATGGTCACATGGCGCGATATCAGACAAGACTTTGATGCTGGAAAAAACAGTATGCAATGACTCAAAGTACCTAAGGGAGTATGTCCATTCAGGATGGTCTCAAGGTTGCAACGATGTTTTCAACCGAGTTATGAACGAAGTTAGTGAGGATGTTGGATATGACGACCTGCTTTTGCCCAAATGCTTGTCAACGCCGTCTTCTCAACAATTTAAACCCCGCGGATTACATGCAAAAGCACATTCGTCGGTAAAAAACACACCACTTTCTTTTCTCTTTTTCCCCGTTCTGTATACATCCTATTTGAATCTGAAACCTCCTTTTGACAGGTTGACAGATTAAGAAGCACAAGTGACCCGTGTCTGAAATCAAGGATTTTTACGTATTTGAATAGACGTGATGTCCAAGATGCACTTCATGCTAACACAACTAATCTTCCGGGGCATTGGGACTTTTGTGAAGGGTCTGTCACCATCTTTTTGCTTTTTTTAACCAAACCAACTTCAAGATAGTACCTAATTCTCACAATTGATCATGGGTTCAAACCTCACTTGAGGAGTCCTTAGGTTGTGCAGGGGTAGTCTCGAAAGCGGCCACGAGAATATCTGCTAGGCCGCGTATATCTGAGTCAAAGGGTCGACCACCCCCTCTCCCTCTCTAGCCTAAACAGAACCCTCTCCCTATACCTATAACAAAACTGATTGATTATTATTTATTAGTGAAACACTCACATTTACCTTGATCTGTTGTAGGCCACTGGTTTATCAAGAAAAGAATCTTGAAATAAACATAATTCCACTAGTCTCCAAGCTCATAAAGGCAGGCCTTCCGGTCTGGCTTTACAGGTACACCACCCATTTTACAGCAATATAAGATAACTTAAATAGCTCTCTTTTTTAAAATAAAAATAAAAAGCAAGACTCTACTTCTTTGTACCATGTGCAGTGGAGATCAAGATGCGAAAATCCCGCTTACCCAAACAAGGATCATTGCTAATAATATCGCAAAAGACCTTAAGCTCACAACCCTCACGAAATATAGGACGTGGTATAGCGAGAAACAGGTGAGCAGAAAAATTTTTGACTTACTAATTTTGATGTATTATATTGCGTGTTTGATCACTTGTTTTCTAATCGAGAATGTGATGTTGCAGGTTGGAGGTTGGTGGCAGTCCTTTGGGGGATTAAAAGATGGAAAAAATGTCACATATTTGACATACGCAACGGTCCGAGGCGCGGCTCATGAAGTACCGTTCACTTCTCCATTACAAGCTCTCACCCTCTTCCGTTGTTTCCTTAACGGGTCCCCACTCCCTCGTCCCAAGTCCTAGAAGAGGCACTACAGTTTTAAGATAACTGTAGTATTTGCTGATGATGATTATAGAAATAAAAATAATAAAAAACCAGCAATAATTATTAGTTCATGTTACTAGGCATAAATGTATTTCGAACATCAACAAATGGGTACAACTAAACTACCGATAATATCCAAAAATATACTTGTATGAAAAAGATTTCGTGATTTTGGCCAACCTTTATTACATGTATTGGCCGGGGTCCCTATGACACCTTCAAGATTGCATGAAAAGCCTCTTGAGGTACATCCACTGACCCGACACGCTTCATTCGTTTTTTTCCTTCTTTCTGTTTTTCCAACAACTTTTTCTTCCTTGTAACATCTCCACCATAACACTTTGCAAGAACATTCTTCCTCATTGCTGAAAGCCTGAAAAGAGACAACATCGAAAACCAATTGTGAATAGTTCTCGAGGTGACCATTTCGACCCATTAATTTGTGGATAGGTAACTTTGGGTTGTGAAGTCAAATTGGTCCAAATGAAACAAAAATTGTAAAAAAGTAAGAAGTTTAACAGGCAGGAAGTAGCCTAAAGTTTATTTTTAATGCATAAAGCCTCATTAATCATTTTATTCAAAGATCACTAGTGTAATTATAATGTTTCTGCAATGCGCATTTATTATTTATAATAATAAATTTAAATGGACAGACAAATGTGAGCAGGTCAACCAAACCTGATTCGTCCCATTTCAAACCATGCAAACAAAAAATGACACATTCAAACCCAACCCTGTTTTGACTTGTTACCTGACCCACCCATATACAACCTCTAGAAAAACTGATATGAAATTTACCGAAATGAAAATTAATGTCAATAGATTCTGTAAACAAGTTTCTAAATAGGGGGCTTACGTCTCCCTAGCAATGACCTTTGATCCAATAGCAGCTTGAATGGTGATCTCAAACATTTGCCTGTTTGAATGTGGGATGAGTTGCAAATTTTATAATACAGAAAAAGGGTGGTTGAGAACAGTGGGGTTACCTGTCGATGAACTTTTTGAGCTTGTCTACGAGTTCACGACCTACACGTTGTGCCTTCAACTTATGAACAATACTTGCCATTGCGTCCACAGGTTGTCCATTTAAAAGGATATCAAGTTTCACCAAATCAGAGGAAACATACCTGTAAAGCGAAACCATTTTCTCAAGCATTCACGTGTTAAAAAAATTTCATTATATAGGTGTTACATGTATGTTGACACAAGAACGAAAGATATGACTGTAATTGATCTGGGAAATACAAATGTGTGTAATTCTCTTGAGTCTTGAGGTAAAGACAAGTAATGACCTCTATTTATATAAGATACAAAGCTACTAAAAGGAAACTAGATAGCTATAAAGAGCAAACTAGATAAACTCTAATTAGTTTCTATTGTATCTCTAACGACTAAAAAGGCAAATGTTTATTCAAATTTTCAAATGAGAAGGAATGAATAGAAAACAGTCACAGAATAACGAACAAGAAATTACATTCATAAAAAAGAAAAATTAATAATAAAATTGGATGAAAAAGCTCATGGATCACATTTATGTCAATTCCTTTCATTTCGTCAATTTCATTATGTGGATGCCCAGAAAACAGGACCCAAAATTACATCTTTATTTCTCTCTCGTTATATATAAATAAGACCCACAGAATGAAATGTTTAGTGGGCAAAAGGAAAGGAAGCTGATAGCCATTAGTAATAGGTGGCAATTTCGACTCATTTACACAAAAATAAGTGGCTTCAGCCTTCAGGTTATGTTTTATCTCTTATAGGTCAAACTGGTGAAACAATTTTTGGTTTGTTTTACGTAAACAGGAAACAAACCCTCTTAAAACTGTAATCATATTTTACTTAAATTTTAAACAGTTTTCACGGGGCAAATAAACCCAACCTGTACAAAAGGAATTACCCATTTTAAACAGTTACTACTTTCTCCCCTCCCAAGTAAAAAGAAAAACAAAACAAAAAATGACCCCGGAGTCACCCAGTTAATCTAACCACTATGATCGTCTAATTGGAAGCAGGGCCTTACTCTGAATCTTCATAATCGAAAGATGCATAACCAGAAGTAATGCTTTTCAGTTCATTATAAAAGTCAACAACAATTTCCCTTAGAGGTAACCGGTACTTCATAAATGCCCGTTGACTGCATATAACCAACAAGTTTAACACCCAAAAAAAGATATCAAGACATAACACAGAAATTAAGAACCTGAAATAAATTATTGTGCAGTGCACATGTAAGCATACCTATCTATAAATGAATACTCTAGTTGTTCCCCTCTTCGTTCAGAGCAAAGAGTAATAACAGCTCCCACATACCTTCAACCAAAACAAAAGGAATTTTTTTTTAATAAATGCAAACTAGTAAACATCAACGTGAAAAACAATTTAGGGATTTTGAGAGCTTACTCACTGGGGATAATAATTGTTGCCAGTACTGTAGGTTCCCAAGAAGCTACAACTCGGATTTTAGGATCTGATGTAAAAGCACCTGGATTTTGAACTTCTACTTTACTGGAAAACAGAAATTAGAAAACCGTTTGGCAATGAAGCCTGAAATGATTTCTAAAGGCGAAAAGCCACGTACCTCCCATCTGAATACTCAAAGATATAAGGCACAGTAGGGACAGTAGAAATTATATGAATTCCATGCTCCTGTTATTTACAGGACGCTATGCATAGTTAGAAGTCTACATGATATAATGGAAATCATTAACTTAGGTTAGAATAGTTAGTGTCCAAGTAATTTGAATTTCGTTATTATCTTGTTTTATGGCTAATCAGCAGTATGTAGTTTATGATAAAATTGTAGTTTGAAATTAACTTAGGTTAGAATAGAATAGAATAAGATGGTAATTGGGATTCGTTTTCTATGTCTATATATTTATTTCTCTTGATCATTACTTGTTATAACATTAAATTGTAGTTCTTCTTTGTCAAGTTTCAACACAATAATTAATAAATAGAAATATAATACCATATTTGGCCTACATACTCCCAAATTTCCTATTATTTCTACCAAATGATTATACAATAGTTAGCTAGAGGGGTTTAGTGAAGGAAGGGAATGCCTGATAATTCTTATATGTTGTCTGCCATAAAACTCCAAGTATAAACATTTGATGATCATCCCCCTTCCACTTAAAAGGAAGCGATGGCATCACGAGGAAAATTCAACTCATATAAGTGAAAGTTGAGTCAAACTGTACATTTTGTTGCTTAACAGGTCACAAAAAAGAAATTAGGTAAAAGGGAAACAGATCAAACATATTATAAGCCATCTATATTATATCCTAAATTGCTTTCTTCAAAAAGATAAATTAAAAGAGATTAGCAATACTTTTATAAAAGTTTCTAATCATATTTAATACTGTTTATATAATTAAAAAAAGTGAAAAAAAATGTTGGCATGTGAACTCAGCAGGATCTGTTTTGACCCTTCTTAAAAGAATAAAAGTCAGCTGTTTTGACCCATGACACAACTCATCTACCCGGCTCATTTTGCCATATATATTCCAAAGAGAACCTCCCAAATTTTCTCCTGCATTAGCTTTTTGATTGTTAACTAGTTAAGAACTTTATTTGCAACGAGATGGAGGAAGGATACCTGCTCAAGCCGCTGATGGAAAACATCCATGTGAAGTAATCCTAAGAAGCCACACCTGTAAGAAACAACGATATATATTATTGGCAATTTAAATTCGCTAGTGTTGCACTTCCAAGATTAGAAAAAAAATTGAAAATAATAATAATAGGTAATAGTAAAATACACACCTGAAACCAAGACCAAGTGCTGTGCTGCTCTCTCTGGCAACAGAGACACTGGCATCATTGCAGGTTAATCTTTCGATTGCATGGCTAAGTTCTTCGAAATCAGAACCATCCGCAGGATAAAGACCAGAAAAAACCATATGTTTTGCTGGCTTGAACCCTAATCAATAAAAGAAAATAAAAAGAATCTATCAAGTGTTATATACATCATGACTCATTAAACATGATGAATTTGGCTCGTATGAGTAACCCACCTGGTGCGAACAGACAATTTGGATTCTGAATTTTTTAAGTTAATTTTCTTATTTCATATACTTTGATATAATGTACCTGAAGATGGTGTGTTCTAAATTGAACATAATTTCTTCCTTTCTAAACCTACAGATATTCATTATAATTTGTATTCTCATGTACATCTACAACCAAGGTGTATTTGGATACTTTTTCAAAGGACCATATTCAATGATCAGTTCTTTACGGACTCAAAAATCAGCTTCATACTATCTCTTTCAAATTGCTCATTCCAACACCTAACCAAATTGCTCAATGCGACTGAATTATATAAAAGTTTCTGAGATTACCTGGTAGAGGCTCGACAATCGTTCGGCTATGAAACAACGTATCACCAACACGCGCTTCTTTAGTTGACCGCATACCACTAACCACATACCCAACTTGCCCAGTTAAAAGAAAACCCGTTGGTCTAAGTTCTGGATGCATAATCCCAACATCCAAAACCTCGTAAGATTGTCCCGTTGCCGCTGATGTTATTTTGTCACCTTTACGCAAAGACCCATCAACAACAGCCACATGACATATCACCCCCTTATACTCATCATAATAAGAATCCAATAAAAACATACGAAGATGTGAATCATTCTTTCCAGGAGGAGGAGGAATCCGTTCGATTACAGCGGGAAGTACATGTTCCAGACCTTGACCAGTTTTAGCGGATGTCAAAAGTACATGACTCGGGTCAAGGTCAAACATCGACTTTAGCTGTGTCTTGACACGATCAGGGTCAGCAGTTGGTTGATCGATTTTGTTTATGACAGGTATTATTGTCAAATTAGATTCAAATGCAAGGTAAAAGTTTGCAACTGTTTGAGCTTGTACTCCTTGGGCTGCATCAACAACCAAAAGGGCACCCTGGCAAGCAGCCAAAGATCTTGATACTTCATAACTGAAATCCACATGACCAGGAGTGTCGACCAAGTTTAGTAAATAGCTCTCTTTTGAGTTGTAGTTATAGAACATGGTGGCTGTTTGAGCCTTCACAGTAATCCCCCTTTCTCTCTCAACCTATTAAATTAATGTCAGGTATGGAAAGAGCCATATATGATTTCCACTTGTAACAAAGAAAAGAAAGCAACTGCACGAGTGGGGGAAACAAGAGGGCCGTGAATCCGTGATAATAGAATTTCAATTTTTTCCTCCCAAGTGTGATAAGATTTAGAGAGAAAAGAACCAGAAGGTTGTTTAACTTTTTACAGACAAAATACCCTTACACTTCTCTACTAATTTGTGTTGCCTGTAATCTAAAGGGGTGTTTGATGTGGGTTTCCAAAGTTGTTATTGTGACTTAAAGATTCATGGTTAATTAATTAGATTAAAGGTTAAATATAGTTAAGGATAGTTAGGGATATTTAGGCAACTTTATATAACCATGCTCAAGTGGCTACCATCTACCTGCTTTTCCGAATCACATTATTTGAACTAAATAATCAGAAAATTAGTTTCGCACATCCAATCACTAAGAAATGTACACTACTGAGTCTACAAATAGATAGGAAACAAGTTTGGAGTTCAGTAGCCCCTTTTTTTTAATCAAAGTTCAGTAGCCCTTAAGCATACAACAAACCGATCAACAATGTAATCATATATTCGTACAGGTTCCTGTGTTATTTGTAATTTTTAGGCAAGGGCATGATATAGGAAACAAGTGTGAAACAGAGCAGATACAATTTTGACTTTCTAGGTCAATTGGGCAAATCTTAAACTCTAAAAGATAATGCATTTTAGAACTTTTTGAGGAGTAAAACAGAAAAACATGATAACTGCATCAGATTTCTTTAAGAATAGCAATATTGATTCTAGCCTCTAGGGAGTTGTTTGGATGTGCATTTTGGTGATTACTGCGAACCACATAATCACACAATCAGTTGATCAAAACTATGGATAATGATGAAATATTACATTTATCTATATAATTATTTATTCTCACAACTCCTTGCTGCTCAATCAACCACATAAATCAGCAAATTATTTATTAAAAAAAACAATTGAACCAAAAAACAAAAACGCTTCTGAAATGAAATGGACAAGATGGCAATGTGTACCTGCAATTTGTCAAGATACTGAGGTACTCCATGGCCTCTCTTAATAGTACCAGTAAGTTCAAGAAGCCGATCAGCCAGCGTAGATTTCCCATGATCAACATGTGCAATAATTGAGAAGTTACGAATTTTATCGGTTGGGTATTGGCTCAAATCTATGGCATTGTTATCATCTTTCCGGTTACTATTCCGGGAATTGGAGCAAAAACCATATTCGTTCGAACAGAGATAAGGTAGCTCTGGCCAGTAATAATTACTGGGGCGGAGATTGTATATGCGATTGGCTACTTGGATTGCTTTCGAGGCTCTATTTAGATAACCCATAGTTAGTGTTTATGTGTTAAAATTAGGGTTTATCGGAATCATAGCTGACGGCCAATCGTGCCGCCAAAAATGGGGGGTTTTGTTAATGGGTTAACAGATTTGTTCGCAAATTCGTTTCCCTTTGTTTTTCCTGTTTGCCCTAATGATGTGACAGGGGAGCTCGTTTTGTTTTGCACACCAAAACAACACAATTACCATTTCCACGTTTGCACCTTTAATCTCTCTCTTATAAATCTCACCACCCTCTGCATTCGTATTAACCCTAGCCGTCACCACACCATGATTCACCGCCGGTCACCACTTCGGTTATGACCCACCATGATTCACCGCCGGTCACCACTTCGGTTATCCATGAATCATTCGCGTTCTGTTCTCGAGTTAATTTAAGGAGTGAAGGAAGGGATGGGAAGGGGACGAAAGGAAAGGGAGTGATAGATAAACTTTCTCTCCTAATCATCCGGAAAAAAACTCAAGAACACAGTTTACTCTTTTGGTCCTTAGCAATCATTTCCTTCACCTCCTTAAATTAACTCGAGAACAGGCCGTTGGCGCAAACCCAGTTGTTTCCTTCTTCGGGCGAACCAGCTTGTAGCTGCCGTCGGAGCCTTGTTTTTCATTATCGATGACACTTGTAAGTCAGTAACAACGTCTACGATCCGCCATGTCTCTACGACAAACAATAAAGTGATGAACCCTAAAACTGGCACCTGATTTTATGTATGTAGTCCCCGGAGATAATCCTACAGTCTACCACTACCCCTACCCTTGTGGTCGCGATTATTGTCAAATGCGCCCTCCCAAAAACTACCTCTCTTTCGTAACTATCAAGACAACGATTTGATGCACGTTGATTTGAGAAAGAGGGATTGATACACAACGATTGAGACATCGAATCATAGTAGCCACTTATGTGTCTGTTTGACAATCTCCATTTTGGTTTTTATTTCTTATTATTCATCAATTTTTGGGTTCAAGTTCGTTCGATGAGTTCAAGTTAGTTAATTTTTAGGTTTGTTGTGTTTCAAATTTATCAATTTTTAGGGATTGATGTGTTCAATTTCGTCAATGTCTAGGTTTGATTAGTATGGTTCGATGGGTTCAAGTTAATCAATTTCTGGGTTCATCATTTTTTAAATCGGATGAATGTTCTGGTTCATAATTTTTTTAAACAAATTCTAGGTATGTGTTTGATTTTTGGTTAATAGGGAATGTGTATCAAGTTTGATTCATAATCTAGATCTAGTTAAAAGAATCAGTGAATTGTTGTTTTATAAAGTTTATGAAATCGTCAATTTGTATCAAGTTGTTTGATTAAATTAATGTTTTTAGTTTGTTGTTCCCCCCATACAGAAAGAGAGGCCTTCCTGTACGAGTAGTGAAGAACTAAACGAGAACTTTTGTTGGTTGTTGACCAACAGAAAGAAAGGGATAAACTGGATAAAGAAAAGTCACCTACAAGAACTTATTTATAACTATTGGTGTCATTAAATTTTATATTCTGCCTCATCTCATCAGTAGTGTGCAGACCACACTTAGTTCATATTCAATGTTCATCACTTTTTACACTTTGTTTTGTTTTTCAGGTTGGTGCATCAAGTCTTGAATTGACTGATTTTTGTCGTTATCAATGGTTGAATCAGATTGTGTATTTTATTTTAAAATGGGTTCTTCATAAAAAAAGGTGTATGTCTATTCTTTTTGATGAATCGTGGTTGTGCATCAAATGGTAACATTATTTTTGGAAGGTAACATATTTTTTATGTTGTTACCGATTTTTCATTGACTAATTTGTCTTTAAACCTCTTTTAATTGACAGTTACATTTAACTAAATTTGACCATTTTATGTTGTCTTTTGATGAAATCTTATGGCTGAGAATCCTCTTACCCTTCTTACCTTTAAATCCCTCTTACAAGAACCCTACCATATATATTGAGAATATTACTGTAGTTAATATAGTACTATTAGTTAAAAATTTTAATAACAAGGTTAACACCGTGTCATTTGGACGACGAGGAGAGCAATGACAAGCTCCATGACGAGATAGTCGTAGTAGACGACAAGTCCTCACGAGGATGACAAGCCATGTAACGAGCTCTATTGTAACATCCGTAAACCCGGCCTAGTTGTGGGCGGGCTAGTGGTAAGTGGATCGTGCTTGTTTGCGAGTACTTATATTTAATTATGTGAGTAAATGGATATTTGTTATAGCATAATTTGATGAATTGAATAAAGTTGGATTAGTACGAGGATTAGATAATACCTCGTTGCACGTTAATTAATTGGAAGAATTAATTATTTGGGATTAACTAGTAAAGTTAATGTTAATTTGTAAATTGATTAAATCAATTAGTAATTGATTAGAAATATTTATATGTGGGAAATATATATACTGGAAATTATATGGATGTATGTATGCATGTGAGTATGTATGTATGCATGAAAATGGATAAAGTTTAGAGTATCCACCTCCTGCTTTGGTTTGTAAAGTAGTGTGTACGTGTATGTATATATGGCAATTGGAAAGTTTATCTGCTCATTTTATTTCAAAGAGAAAAGTGTAGTGTGTGTTTAAGCAAAACTCTTGTTGAAGAAACCTTAGAACTTGCATACTTGAATTTGTGGGATTGAAGATTGTTGATTGTTAAATCAAAACAGAGGTTAGTTTGTGATTATAACATGTTTAGTAACAACTTGGTATGTTTTTCTG
>JAUEJL010136437.1:0-11000 GCA_032274825.1 Drosophyllum lusitanicum | reverse complement strand
TAACTGTTTTTAATACGAGAACCGCGAGAACCAATTTTAGCCGTCCAATTCACCCTCCTTCAATTGGATTGCCCACTCATGAGTTCCTTACATGCACCTTGCATCATTCAATCTCCTCACGCTCTTCATCCATGAATTCCACTTACCACTTAAATGGCCAAGATTGGCTCTCACAGTTTTCGTTCGAAAAACAGTTCTCGTGTGAATCCTTCCCTATATATATATGTGTGTGTGTGTGTGTGTTAAGTGATCTAAATTAACCTCAAATCTTTTTTTTTTTCTGTGTGTGTTAATGACTATATGTGAAATTTGTTTTTGTGTGTGAAATGTGTATCCATGTATTGGGTTAACCCCGAATGTGAAATAAGTTTATGTACTGCGTTTCCATTTGTGATTAAAGCCATGAGTTTGAGATTGTGTTCGTCGTAGAAGTGAGCACATGCTAATTAATAAAGTTTAATGGTCGTCCAGGGTGATTTATCACAGTGTTGTTCAAAGAAACTCATAAATTAAAGAGGTAACTTATATTAATATTAAAGAAACCTAAATTTATAATATATTAAATAAACTATATTAGAAGAGCTCATGATACACATTATTGGTTTAAAAATGATAAATATTAAAATTAATAAAAATATATTAGTTAGTTATAAAATACGAAAGAAATGAAATTTTAAAAAAATGGTGATAGACGACATCAACATTGACCAGCGGTGGAAGCGTTAACACAAGGGGGTATACGTGACGGCGGAGTATCATGATACTAATAGACATGATCGTAATTATCGGTTATAATTAAAAAGAATTTAAAATGATTATAAAAAATTTAAATTGATGAACTAAGAATTTGGTTAAATATGATATTTTAAAATATTATAAAGGATATATTTAATATTTATAAATTAAGATGAGCAAATACGATATTTTAAGATTTAATAAGGACGTATATAAAAATCTCCCTAATAATTTGGATTTAAATTAAAGTAAAATTGAATCATTTTGCCTAAAGAATAGTCAAAGTAGAATCCAAAATTGACCCCGGTAATTCCAAATTTTAATGAAATCGATTGTTTGAATCTGATAATTATAATTTTTATTTAAACTAATTACTAAGATTGTTTAATAAATTTTATTAATTTTATTCTTCTGTTTATATTAGATTTGAATTAGAAATTGAAATGACCGACATACTTAAAATTTGGAGAGGTGATATATCTGCATATTATTTCTTCCTACTCATAAGATTAACACAAGTGTCAAAATCAATAAAATAGATGAGGAAAGAGAATTAATAGATTTTACATGTTATTTTATAATAAATAGAAAAATAAAATACGAAGAAATAGTAAAAAAATTTATCATTTTTCAAAAGTTTGAGTTGAAGTGATTGTTAAAAATAGGATTTGTGTACACCATGAATGTGTGTGTAGTGTGTACATATTCCTCTGCACGGACTATTCAATACAAGGCTGTGAGGACGTAGGTTACATGTGGCGTGTAGAGAGTGGGACGAGTACAAATATATTTATGGTTATAAAAGGAGGTAGAGTTTAGTCCCCTACCGTCTACTTTGACTTATATATTATTATAGAAAAATGATATATCCACTTACTTTTTTCTCCTACTTCATCCTCCTACTCATCATAAGATGACATGTGGAGTCCACTAATTCTCTTTTCTTACCTTATCCATTGATTTTGACACTTGTATTGATCTTGTGAGTAGGAGGATAAGTAGGAGGGTGAAGTAGGAGAATATATCATCTCTCATTATTATATTCTATATAAAAAACAAGTGAAAAGAAATAAAGAAATATATATATATATATACACACACACACACACTAGTATAATACTCACGTAATGCGTTGGCTAAAAATAATTCATGTTCGATAACATGTCTATTTTCGGTAGCGTAAGATTACTTCATATATTATGATGACATTGAATAATTTGTGTTCATAATATATCTATTTTCTTTCTCCTTTTTTCATTTCTTTCATTTTTCTTTTCTTTATAACTCTTTTATTAATTTTTAAAAAATAAAATAAGAAACAAAGAGAATATTAAATATACTATAAGTTAAACTTTCTGTTTTGATTACACGGGTTATTTAGAAAATTCAAAAATGTCTATAAATTTAGGTTACATGTTATCAAGTTTATGAGTTCTAACTATACGCATTTTCTAATACTTAAATTAAAATTTGTTTTATATGATAGAATATTCAAACGAGTATTTTTGTGAAAATCCTTTTTATTACTTTAATTTGTATTTAATATTATATAGGTTAAAAATTAATTTGCATTAAGTTGACTTTTTTAAACATTATTTATTATGAAAGTTTTAGTTATAAAAATGATTTTTAAGAATCTGATTAACTCAATAAAATGGTTTTCTTATAGGTTTAAATAAGGGGTTAATTAGTAATTTTAAATTACTTAAAATTAATATATTAAGACAATGACCTAAATGCTTTATAATATAATAATATAGATATATAGGGGACGGTTCGAACGAGAACTGTTTTTCGTACGAGAACTGCGAAAATCAATTATAGTCATTGATAAAAAAGATGTAGGGTCCAGATTAAAGAGTTGTTAATGGATAAACTTAAACTATCAAACTTATCATTAATTAATTAAGGGCAATTTGGACATTTTTATATTACCTCATCTTTTTTAAACTAATATATCCATCAAACGAAAAGGTGTTAGATTACAAAAAATCATACCAAATTAACGAGAAAATTATACTTTTTAATTTGAGACCGATCTTGCTATATTTTTTTGAAAAACAAATTCGCGTTTGATGGGTTTTTTTAACACAAGTATCGACATATGCACACATGCGTACATATATTTGCACATGTGCATATGTATAGACCTGTGTTAAAAAAACTCGGAAACGCGAATTTGTTTTCGAAAAAATATAGCAAGATAGGTCTTAAATTAAAGAGCATAATTTTCTCGTTAATTTGTGTAACATCCATTTATTTTATTTATTTTTGTGCAACAAGGAAAATAATGGCATACTTTATTAAAATAGGGCAACAACCAGTTCAGGTATAATATAAAAACAGTTTCCTTTAATGTTGCATAAAAACTCTCAACCTGTCCACGTGGAAGCCTCGTCTGCCACAAATCTTGAAAAGAATAAACAATGGAAGGAATAGGCTAGAAAGCCTAGTGAGTAACTCCACAAGTACTCAAATGATAATAATTAATATGTAAATGTAATCTCATCAAAGTATGCCACTCAAACCATTATTTGCCACTCGGGTCACTGACATCAACACATATCACAGATATCATATACAGCATATACAAATAGTCATATGCACACATCATAGATAATAATATCACCATCATCCTCATCACATATGTGGTCCCACCATTGCAGTCCCCGACTACTAAAGTCACATTTATTTCTAAGATCACATCGATCTCTAGATGGTACATCGGCATCTGGTCAGTCACATTGACTGACAATTACTACCACTCAAGCAAGGGGAATCACCTGTTCAGATAATATCACGCATACATATATCGCATATAGCCATATTGGCTTAAACATCATCTTTCATATACACATATCCCACATCCTATCATCACACACAATCATATTGATAAGCTATAATATCACTATTATAACCACACAGGTAATGTTTTTAACACTGATTATCTACTTACTCTTGCTTCATTTAATCATGTTATAGGCATCTATATATTATCACATATTTACACTTCTATACATGCCCATTTATCTTTCATTCCATTTATCTCTTTTAATGAATATTATATATATACACACATACATAATACACATACTATCACTTTTATATTTAATTCTCCGCTATGTATCTCACAGAGATATCACTCTTCACAATTACCCAGCGTACTCATAACGTATATAGATAGGTCTTTATAATATATAACACTGTAATAACACTCTCTCTTTAATTATGTAAATATACATATCATCATCGCTTACTTAAATCTTCGTACATTCTTTACAATTGTGAATCCCGCAATATTAATAATAGTTGCACTTTACAATGGGGGATTAATTATTAATTAGGGCAAAATTCGTGAAAATACAAAAAACTTTACCAATATTGCCATTGTATGCAATTAACTTTATTTTGTACCTAAAAATACATACAATTTACAAATTTTGTTCATTGTATACAATTGGTAACATGATTACCAGGTTAAGGGTTATCCATTGTATACAATGAACAAACTTTGAAAGTTTTTTGTATTTTTAGGTACCAAAGTTCTTTTACTTTTTGTCAGGTTACTGGTAAGTTACATGTTATAATAGGTAACTTGCATACAATGAACTAAATTTGAAAGTTGTGTGTATTTTTAGGTACAAAATAAAGTTGGTTGTATACAATGATAATATTGAATAGTTTGTTGTATTTTCGTGCAATTTGCCCTTTCAAAATTAAAGCAAATTACACTATGTGATTTGATGATGTGTCATTAGTTAACGAGTTGGGCTTTTTACATTAATGGTGATGGAATTTGTCTCTGCTTCACTCCCGATGGATGAATTGTATTCACAAGTTATTTAGTTAATATGTAACGGATTACTTGAATCGCTTTTCTTCCCATCACTTTGCATTTTGGTAATAATGGGTTGTCAATCTATCTAATTGTTTCAAAGTGTGGATATTCATTCGTGTGCTCAGTTTTAACATCTGAATTTCGTCAAAAACACTACAATTAATACAATATTTATGCATTTTAAAATACAACACATGCTACATTTTATTCTATATACTTTCGCATTTATGCTTGATTGGCTACATTAATCAAAACTTTTATCAAAAGGTAGAGTCGAACTCGATAATAACGTAACACTAGACAGATAGATTTTTTTACTCATTAAACCTGATAATAAGTTAAGTACACAGACTATATGATGCATATTTAGTTATTTTCAAAAAAAGAAGGAAACTATCATTCGGATTGAAGTAGTAATAATATAATTAAAAAGAGAAAATAGTTATATCCTTATAAGAACTTAATATGATGCTAATTTTTAATAAAATTGGAATACATCTCAACATTAAATTAAAGGCACATAAAAGGTTGTCATGAATACTGATATTACAATTTTAATTATTAGTATTGAATAAGTAATTTAAATGAATATTCAGCTACTACTAATTAGTACATCATGCTACATATACAAACGCATTAGGCTACAAATTCACGTCTTTATGGGTGAACACACCTTAGAGACCTTTCGCAGAAGAGCATGACAACAGAACTAGAGGTATGTTAACTGTTATTGCATTTGGTATTTCTCAGTTTTTTTAGATTATTTATGCATTGTAATGTGTTAGTCACCTCATAAGTTCATAAATGTTTCGGTATCATAAGTATATGTCCATTCATAATGGTTGAAATTAGAACAATAGAATGTATAATGGTGTAAATACGAATTGTAAATGAGAATGTATATTGAGTTCCTTACTATTACCAATTGAATCCACTATTGCAAAAGCAAAACAAACATCACACTCTTGAATTTATTATGCCATTGCCAAATTCCTATGAAATTGGTGTGGTATCTTTTCAGGATCTGGATTAACAACTCAAATACACGAACAATCCAAGAATAAACAAAAAAGTTCGCAGAGTAACACTTTGAGTAACAAGGAATATTCTATTGTTAACTTGATTCAATGAATTACAAAGAATAACAATCAAAAGCCCTAATCTGTTGATTATTAAAGATTCAACATACGTACGGTACTTCTCTATCGTAAGGATAAAAAAAAAGCTGAATTCTAATTACTCTTCATATCACTCTCTATTCTATCTATGTACATATGAGTATTTATAATTGAAATGATTATAAACAAAATCAACTAATTACACTAACAGAATCATTTAATTACGTTCAGCAGCTTTAATTTTGTTTCCTCATCAACAGTATTAATTTCTTCAAATAGTAGTAACTTTATTGCAGCAGTATTAACTTTGTACTAGCAGTAGTAACTTTGAACACTGCCAGTATTAACTTTAAACACCCATACTAACTACAAACAAACGGTACTAACTTCATTCATCAGTATTAATTTTCAAGACAACTTTTTCAATCCCAACAATCTTCCCCTAAACTTATGCTCAAGCAATAAGTTTTTTTGTACATTGAAAATCGTTTGTTGAGGATGCTTCAAAGACTTTTCTTTCTTACTTTCTTTTCTCCATTTCTCTTATCAAATGCATTACCCTTGAAACAAGTTATGCAGCCCTTTGAGAGTTTCGAACAACACTCAGCTTCATACCTATCATGGACTTCAACTTCTCCAAGCTGTGATTGTAATCTTTTTCCACCAAAAAGAATTCATATCTTCCATATGAAGTTAACACAAGATGAACTTCACAATCCTCATGTAACATCCATTAATGTAGATGAACACCCGATTGATTAAACAGATGTTGAACTTTCTCAGGATCAAACATCATGAACATATACTCCATAACCCTCTGTATCAATATACACTCATCACTTTCATCCAGTCCATCAATCAATCCTTCATACTTACTCAAACCAATCTTATACATTTTCTCCAGATCTTCGTTTTCAATGTCTTGTAAAATTCTTAGAAAATTTTGATAACATACTGCACTTTTATCAGAACTTGTTAACCTGTACTTGTACTCATCATCCTTCAACACAACATCCCAATCAATCAATATAGGTGGTTTGGTACTCAAAGGAACTACATTCATTGCTTCTACCTTAGAAATTATTATCATGTTCATAGTAGTAGTAGGATTTGCAGATTCGGTTTCTTCTTCTGATTCCTCATTCTCCTTTCTCCCCCTCTTCTTTCTTAACAGGCGCGCTCTTTCTCTTTATCTTCTGTCATCACCGTTTCAACTTCAAATTTTGCTTGAAACAACTCATCTTCTTCCTCTTGCAATCTTCTTGCCAATTCTTCATCAGCATCAATTTGTCCCTTTTGTTTCTTCTGCTTCTTGGAAGGCTCAGCAATAGCTTTACCTTTACCTTTGTCCTTTACTTTAACACTTTTTCCTTTGTCCTTTTTAACCAGATCAATAACCTCCGGTTCTACATTACTTGTTGATTCTCTTATTTTACCAATCACCACACCTTTCCATCTTGGCCTTAAGAATCTTGACCTAAACATAGTTTCCCTTTCCTTTTCAGCTTGAACCTTTTTCCCTTTATCAGTTGACATTTCTTCTCTTTTAACTTCTTCTACTTTTTCATCAGATTTTCCTTCTTCTTTACTTGGTTTCTCAATTAGTTTCTCCACTTCATCTTCCTATTTCTTTAACTTCTCCCCCTTTTTAGAAGCATCCTCTGAAGAACTTGAGGAGATAGAGGAAGAGTCATCCTTCTTTTTTTTCTTGTCTTTTAAGAGCTTGGACATTTAAGCCTTTAACAAACCAATCTCCTTTCTTTGTCGTGCCAGAATAGCATTTTGAGTTAACATTTCCTTCAATATTGTTTTGAGTATAGCCGTCAATTCAGTATCGTTAACACTACCCTCATCACCATCAGATGTGTTTACCATTGTAGGTGAATCATTGGGAGTAGAATCCATCTCAAGCCTAGCCTGAACATGTGCTTCTCCTTTAGTTTCATGGCTCCAGGGTCTTTCTTATAAGTGAGTTTCCAAAGAAACATCCTTACTAGTTGTTACCTTGCATCGGGTCTTAATTATATTCATACTGACCTTAGGAGTACTTTTTACTTTCCCAGTAGTATCAGCCCTCACCAAATGAATACTCATCTCCATGGTGGTCACCTTCTTGCAATTGGGAGGTTGCTCTTTGGTTTCCCTTATGATATTCTCAACCGGAGAATCCTCTAATTGAGGGTTTTCAGCTTGTGGGGTAGAAGACCTAGGGGAGTGATGCTGGTGTGGGAAGGGACTCAATGGGTGTGCCAGATATTGTAGGTTGTTGGCTTGGTCCTTCACTAGTTGTAGTAGGTACTCCCACCATTATGGAGAACAGTGGAGTGACAATTCCTGAAAAATCTTTTTCAATCCTTCTCATATTTGCAAAAGCTTTCATTGTATGAGAAGGAGTCACATACTTTTGAATTGGATGTGACAAGCCATGGATTTCAGCATTAAAAATTATTTGCAAGAAACGTGGATACATGAAAATTTTTGAAGGATTGGTAATATTCCACATCAAATCGTTGAAAATCATTTGAGAAAAGTTGAAAATCTGGTTTGTTGCCAAACACACATATGCAGTAGCCAATGTTGAGCCAAATTCATTCCATGCATTTCTTTTTCTTGGAAATGCATTGATGTAAAGTGTGTGCAAGAAATCTCCATTGCGGAGATAGAGGGCTTTTTGGAATGTCAAAGTAGAAAGTGAACCCTCGTATCCCATTCGCCTGAAATGAACAGTAATAAATTCTCTAGAAAGGGATTCAATATCTGAAGCATCATTTAGTCTGAGATGCGTGCGGATCGTACTCTCAGTGACGATCATCGACTTACCTGCAACTTTTTCCTTGAGGCACTTAGATCCTTTCAAATCTCCAGAGGATGCAGTGACCCAAAAATCAAACCATCTACACCTCTTACTGTTACATCTACACCATCTCCTGTTCCCACTCCAAGTCCAAAACCTCAAGGTGACTCCCCTTCTCTCTTTGATGATGACAAAAAGGGGGAGAGTGCTCAATCAACAAAATCCAGGGAGAGTGATCCTTCAACAGAAAAGGATGTTAATGTTGCTTACATGGAATCTTTGTCAAATACAAAAGCAGGAAGCAGCTCTACACCAAACAGCAACAGCTCCTCCAACTCAAGCAGAAAAGAGAAAAGTATCAGTTGAGGGGAAGCAAAAAAGCCAAAGAAAAGAAAAGTTGCTTAGAGTTTCTCTCCAACCATTAACATCCAGTATGATCCTGATTCTGATGATGAGGATGAAGTACCTATCTCTGATCTCCTCAGAAGAAGGCAAGACCCCAAACCTGTCACTACTCCATCAATGCAAGTTGCTCCATCAGTCCAAGTTCCCTCATCCTCTGCTCCCAAGGATAAAGGAAAAAGAATATTAACTACAGAGGAAGTTGAGGAAGAGGAGAATAGAAAGAAAGAGCTTATTGAGAAAGAACAAGAGGAAAGGGAGATTATCCAAGTAGCTCAAGCTTTGGGTGTTCCAGTAGAAGAGATCTTCCAGGCAAGAGAGTTTGCTTATGCCCAAGAGCAAGAAAGACAACAATCTCAAGCAGCTGCTCAGATTAAAGATTCTAGGGAGAAAGCTCAAGCTGAGTTACTTAAGGCAAAGTCACACAATGATGCAATCAAAACCCTCCTCAACCTTGACCTTTCTACTCCTTATAACCTAAGTCAGGAAAGAATAAAAAACTTCAGGGAGAGAATTGATATCATAAGAAGAAGGATTGAGCCTATACCAATCTCTAGAGCCTCGGTGCATAAGGGTGATGGGGATCCATATATTAAGCTGATCAGAAAGAATACCTCCAACAGTTATGAATTTGTGTCATATGACAGATGTCAAATTTATGGCTTCACAGAGCTAATTGAGATCCTCTACCTTTTCTACAAATCTAAGAACAAACTTAAAGTTTAATTTATTCAAAAACTACAAGCTTGGATTGCTCTTGCTATTTCCCAGAATGCCTTCTCCAAAGATGACTACTACAGGCATGTTTGTCAAGTGGAAACCCTTCATAAGAAAGGATCAAAGGCATTTATTCCTTTTGAGCAAAGAGAGGTACACCCTGATAACATATACCTATCTGACTTTGAGGGTCTAGACACCAGTGTCCCACTCAACATAAACCCTAAAATCTTCAAGTTCATATTTGTACCTGTTGAGGGGATCTTCTTCCTTGACAGAAGTGGCACATGGTGCTTCTTCAGGTAGTCTGAGATCAAAAAGGCTAGTAAAAACTTTATCTTCAATATAAGGATCTCTACAAGAGGCAGAACTGGAAATAAAAAAATTTGAAGCCCTTGTACAAGCTCAATGCCAAGCACTTGATGCTGTAGATCCACTTTCTAAAGCCTTCCCTGATATAAAAGAAGAAAACTGGTGGGAAGATTGAAGACTAGCGTAGATATCTCTCCTGATGACTTCTCCGTACTTTCCCGATTATGTATAAAGTTGTAAATTCTGTTAGCATCTTTTTAGACTAGTTTAGTGTGTAGCTAATCTCTTGTACAAACTTTTGTATTCTCTTTGTCTTGTAATTCAAGCTAGAAACTTTGATCATGGACTACTTAGCAATTGCAAGTATAAATATCTAAGTCATAGCTCACATAGTGTAAATTCAGAAAATAAAAAAGAACATAAAAATGGAAAAACATAAAAGATACCACAAAAACAGAACAAAATGGTACAATAAAGAAAAGATTCCTCAAAAATAGAACAAATGGGAACATTAAAAAAGAAAACAAAAACAGAACAAAGTTCAAATAAAAAGAGCCACAAAAAACAGATAGCTAGGTAGCCAAATGCACTAATGAGTTTCTATAAAATTTTGTATTCGAAGTCAAACTGCTTCTTCAAAAGAAAAAGGTTTTGTCATCATCAAATAGGGGGAGATTGTTGGGGAGATAATCACTTCACCTCAATAATTAACTCTGTCTATTAAAACATATAGAATTTGATGATAACCAAACCCTACATTCAGTATGACTTAGAAAGTATTCAAACATGTGTTGTTTGAGTCAAATTATTGAAATTTCACTAAGTATGGATATATCAGCTGAGAAGCAGCCCCTGCTTAAGTCATCAGCCAAAGGATATCAACTGAGGAACTTCAAGATGAGAAGACCATCAATTGAGAAGTTACAACCATCAGCTGAGTGAAAAAACTTGATCAGCTGAGCGTTTACAACCATCAGCTGAGCAAAGAGATTTGATCAACTGAGTGATTCAAGACCATCAGCTGAGTGGAATATAATCAACTGAGGCCACCTGCATCAGCTATGTAAGTCTTACATTACACAAG
>JAUEJL010136426.1:0-11000 GCA_032274825.1 Drosophyllum lusitanicum | reverse complement strand
TCCCTTTTACACTTTTTACTTTAATTTTCTTTTTATTTGATCTCATCCCTATATATATATATATATATATATATATAAAACTTTATACAACAAATTGAAAAAAATGACATAAATATAATATTTGATCGATAGTATTAGCAACTAGTCAAATCAACTTGACATTCTTTATTAATTAAAATGATTTTTTCGTAATTTGAAAATATTGTACTTTGATTACTTAAACGTTGCAATATATAAAGACATACATATATGAGCTGTAAACGTGTGAAATTTACTTAAATAATAAAAACTTTAATAAAAAAAGCGATATATGATATGATTTTATAAAAATATTAATGTATAGAATTGAAATAATTGGTTGTTTCATAAAAGTAAAACTATATATTATTTTATAGAAATGTTTCCAAATGTCAATTGAATGGACAAATTGATTAATTAAAACTGCAAGCTAGATAAGATTGAAAGATATGTGCAAGCAGGCAAAGAATAGATCAACTACGTTCCATAGTTTACTTTTATCTAATTTGCTGGTTACGTCTAACCGCTAATCATGCATATTTAATTTGTTAGGCCGTAAGTTGAAATTGACTTTGTATGTTTATATTTGTTTTTTATTATTATTATTATTATTATTTTTGTCAAATAGAAGACTTACATGCATTGAATACAATAATTCATTCGAAAAAGACATGAAAGGGATTTGGTGCGACCGTGTCATTTCATGGACTGCGTAGCATTTCAAATTAGAGTTCGATACATCATGTTGTAGTACTATATATAATTACTAGTTTAGATACTCATGTAAACATACAGATAACCATAATCATATATGTGAAAGTATTATTTTATATTCGTTTAGCAAAATATATGATATTATTGTATGAGTGAAAGGAGATTTCGATCCGATGACAATTTTAAGAATGATATATAATTTAATTACAATAAAATTTATATTGTATATATATATATATACATATATATATATATACATATATATATATATATATATATATGGACAAGAAATTTAAATGTGTATATGTTTAAATTACCATATGAATTAATTTATTATTATTTTGATATAAGTTTTTAATACTTTGACTCTAAAAAATCAAAATTGATTATTTGGATTTAAAGCAAATAAATAATAAGATTAAATCTTTTGTTAAATGAAGGGTTCAGATCATCTAATAATTTTTTCCTAATTAGTATTTTATTTATATTGGAAGATTTACATTTTACTAAATTTTATTTAGAGTTCGTTACATCATTTTAATTATGTTTATGGGTCAATAATTGTTTAATAATCAAAATTTAGATTCAGTTTCGGATTAACGTACTATCAAAGTTTTTTATAAAACGATTTTTCATACAATTATGATTTAAACTTCAAAGTTTTTTTTTCAACTGTTTAAATCTTGAAGCTTTCTTAAAAAAGGATTAAGAAACTTAATAAAATATAAAGGGTTAAACTATTTTCTAACAAAAATTTAAGTGCATGTTAAATTATTAATTTGAAATTTATGGTAAAACCATTTAGAAAAAAACTTTCACGGTTAAACCGAAACTGAAATCAAACTTTAACGGTTAAAACATTATTGAATCTATACCAAAATAGTTAAAAAAATCATGACTTTTTTAAACGGCTAAACACACGCACCTCCTAACTTAATCTTAAATTTACACCTTTTTACTACAACAAGACTTGAACCCACAATGAATTCTAGTAAATATAGTATTGAGTAAATTTATTGTCCTTAAATTTTATTTATCACGCTGTTAGTCCCTATTGTTAGACTTTGTAATGCCGATAGTCTTTAATGCAACTAAAAAGACCAAAGTACCTTACTTCTTCGCTTGAAAAGACCAATATACCCGTGTTTCCTTTTTTTAATTATAACCCTTAATTCAAATAATTTAAATAAATTATTAAAACTATAAATTAATATTACATATTATATTATATGTAAACTAATTTGTACACACACACACATACGATTACCTCACTAGCTACACCATTCTCTTCTCTCTCAGACGACGACTTCCCCTTCTCTCTTAGCCCACCACCGCCGCCATCCTCATCAGAGACCCCACTTTTGCCCGCGACACCCACCATCGCTGGGGACATCCTCTTTTTTTCAACTCCACTCTCGACTTTGTTCCCTTTTCTTTGCGGTGCCACACCTACCCTCTCTCTTTCTCCCGCACACCACATCGCCACCGCCACAATGTCACCAACACCGTCTGTCGTTGTCATCAACGTATAAGACCAAAGACACTGCTCTTCACTTCTGGTTTTGATTTTATTGGGTTTCTATTTTCAATTTCATTTATATCAATTTGGCGGAGAAGACCAACAAATTAGGGTTTCTAGTTTTGATTTCGTTTGTTCAGATTTTGGGTTTCTTTTATTTTGGTTCTTAGATTTGCCGGTGAAAACCAACATATTATGGTTTGTTTCTTTTAATATGGATTTCTATTACATTTCGATGGCATTGGGGGTGAATGGGAACCTTCACCATCTTCATCTAATTTTTATCGATTTTCTGGTTTATATCTTCGGTTTGATTTTTGGTGTATTTTTGTTGGTGGTTGAGTGGTCTTCATTAGAGTTAGGGAGGTGGTGTGTGGTGGTTCTTGGTGTTCTTAATGGGGGATAGTGGAGGTGGTGGTATGAGGGGGGTGGTGATCAACGGTGGTCAGGTGGGTGAGTGGGTGGTAGTACATGGTGGTTAGTGATGGGTGGGTGATGATAGATGAAGATGGTTCAAGTTTTTGGTAGTGGTGATAGTTTAAGCCTTTAAGGTAATTTTATTTATTATTAATAATATTGAATTGATTATTATTTTTAAAATGGATAAGAGTTATAAAAAATAACAAATTAATAATAAAAATGTATCATAGTCATTTTAAGTGCACAAGAAGTATATAGGGACCATCAATGTTACAAAGTTCAAATAGTAACGACTACCAGCGTAATAAATAAGTCTAAGAAATATCAGTGTAATTAGTAGCAAACCACAAAGACCAAACATGTAATTACTCAATAAAATTTAAATAAATTATAATAATGAGACAACGAGACACTGAAAATGAAATCAACCTATACATTTGATTCAATTAATTTTATAGATTTTAGTACAACATTATCAATATTCGACTCATTAAAAATATAATAAGTTTATTAAAATTTTAGACTTGGATTACGTTGTTTAATTAGAAATGATTACAAATAACTAAATATATTTAATCTTTGTGTGGAGTTTAGAAATCAAATTCAATATCTTGTATATTATTATTATTATTATTATTATTATTATTATTATTATTATTATTATTATAAAGCTATTATCATAGATTTTGACAAAATCATGATTAAAACTTATATATCTTTATATAAAATTTGACATATTTTTTAAACATTTTGATTAAAATTATTTTCTAAAATTTTTATATCTTTATATAAAATTTGGCATCTTTAAAGTGAAGTAATTAAATTTCCAACACAGTCAATGTAAGTAGAAGACACAACATCACCAAAGGGAATAAGTACAAAGTCAATCGAGAAAAACATCTCATATACTTACTTACCTACTTACTAATGTTTTAAAATATCTACATGTAAAAAGTAGATTCTGTAACCGTACAATACCGACTAAAATGTTTGACTAAGCATAGCTTTTATTTTTGAAAACCAATAAATATTTTTGGTATTTTACTACTCATTCATGTAAAAAGCCATATTAATCCTTATTTATTGGTACCTCTTACACTCTCTAAATACTCCCTAAATATCTAAATATATTTATGATCTTCTCTACATTATAAATTCATTACCATGCAGAGTCTTTGAAGATCAAGAGTAGATCATTAATTGAACATCTTATTCTTAATACAAATTTCTGTAATCATTGTGACTGTGAGTGTTGAATTAGTGATCACTACCATGGCTTTGTAGGATGTTCTAGTGGTTATCATTACCTTTAGTAAGATGTTCAAAGGTAATCACTGTCTACTTTAGCGACACAAAAAGTTGATCACTATCCTATTAGTGAGACGTTTTGTACTAGTGGTTTATTTTTTTCAAGATAGACATTCAGTGAAGATAACTCTTTGAAAAAAGGACAAGAAGTGGACATTGTTTGAGTTCGTTAACAATCAACCAAACCGCTATCGTTCCGTATAAACTATCGTAGCTTTATATTCTTCACAACTTGCATATTTTATATTCATCTTCTTATTTTTTTTGATAAAAAATATTTGAAAAATTGGTTGGAAGCATATTAACCCATGTAGGTTTGATCATCAGTATCTAAGCAAATTGCTCAATATTTCAAAGAAAACCAAAAATTTTAAATTTTGAGTTGATACATCACTCAAACAAACTATATCGAGGGGTATTCATTGATATATGGGAAGTTATTGAAGAAGGTAATTGTGTTCCCCCTAATGTTGAAAAGAAAAATGTTTCACGTGGAAAAAGAAACATGACTTTGAATAATAAAAAATCTGTTACACTGAAATTCGACTTAAGCCACACTTATTTCATATAATGCTTTGTAAAGAAAAGAATTTCAAAGAGTTATTTATATACAAAACCACAAATGATGTTTGTAAATAAGGATAACAAGATTAAATTGCATGGAACAGTATGAGCAACATAATATTGTTATAGCTAAAAATATTAATATTGGATTTCCTAGATCTTATAAAATTGGTACTAATCTTAAAGCTCTTAGACCAAAATTTTCTAAACAACCACTATGTGAGCAGTGCACTTCATCCAAGGCGGAGAGTCAATTAGGTGACCTTTTTTTTTGAACGTTGAATAAATTTTTATTAAAAGAAATCTACCAAGCAGATAGAAAGTATAAAAGATCATAAAACAAAATTACATAAATGACTCCAACTTTTGATTACTACACCAATTGAACCAATCTAACTCGCTCCCAAGTTTTCCTCTAATATTCAACCAAAAAAAGAAAGGCTACGCATTTGGTTTTATAGAAAAAGAAGCAACACCGACTTAGAGTTGAAAAGTTTGTTGTTCCTGTAATCCCAAACAACCCATTAGAAAGTGAGCAACACCGTGTTAATGCCAATAATTGCTGACCTTTGAGACTTGAATTCGACCCCCATTGCAACAAACTAGGTAAAGAATCGATAAGGCAAATTCAAATTCCACCATTTATTAACAAGGTGACCTACATAGAAGAATCAAAAGATTTTGAACTGACTTGGAATGAATAACCTTATTGGAAATCTTAAAGTCTATCAAGTCGTCATGGAAATGGACCAAGAAATTGCAAAGCTTAAAAGGAGAAGGTAAAATCTAATGCTTGTAAGGATTGAAATACCCTTCAAGTGTTAAAAGAATATGGATAAGAAATAAAACAAACAAACAAACACAAGATATAATGTGGTTCGGTCAGAGTAACGACGTATGTCCACAGGCAAGAACCAGAGATTTAGATGTATATATGTCTGAACCCTAGGCTTAATATTTATAATTAAACAAATAACCGAAATGTTAATTAGGAAACTCTAATCTAACAAAATTAGAAAACATCCAGCCGCCGAAAAAGACCAAACAACCTTCGGGCACAAATTTGCTTGCTCCGCGCTATGGAGCAAGGGCCCACGAGGTGGATCCTCCAAGAAAAACCCCAAACTTTGTTTTTGATGTCCCCACGTCAAGGAGCAATGTTGCACACCGAGCACATTGTTTTTTCAATTTCAAATATCTTTCAAGTCACTTTAAGTCATATCCTAACAATCTCCCTCTTAACTTGAACTCTCTTCGACCAATCAACCGAGATTATCAAATAACTGAATCTTTCCTACCAACCTCACCGAAGGGACTACTAACTTCTACGAGCCATGAAGTCTCACACTGCATCACGCGCTTTCACCAAAGACCATCTCCCTCGTGTTTTCTCGACTTCATCAGGTCAATTTTCCGCTTCAAGGACTATACCACTGACGTCCTAAAGAACTACGCAAGCCTGCTGAACCAGAAGTGCCCTCATTTTTACCTTCCACAGCATGAAGTCTTTTGAGTCATTGAATTTCTCCGAATCAAACTTCAAAGATGACATCTTAATCAAAATATGCGCGAGCCAAGGGAAAACCCAGGCTCTAATACGACTTGTAAGGGTCGAAACACCCTTCAACCGTTAAAAAAATGCGGATAACAAACAAGACAAACTAACACAAGATATAACGTGGTTTGGTCAGAGTCAAGATCTACGTCCACGAGCAGGAACCAAAGACTTCTTTATTAACCGAGAGTGTTTAGATGTACATATGATTGAACCTTAGGCTTGATATTTATAAATAAACAAGTAACCCTGATTTTAGTTAATTAGAAAAACCTAATTTAACGAAATTAGAAAACACTCGGCCGCCACACAAGATCAAATAACCTTCAGGCACAAGTCTGCGTGCTCCACGCAGTGAAGCAAGGCCCCACGACGTAGAGCCTTCGAGAAAAAATCCCAAAGTTTGTTTTCGATGTTCCACGCCGAGGAGAAATGTTGCATGCCGAGCACCTTGTTTTTTCAGTTTCAAATATATTTCAAGTCATTTCAAGTCATATCATAACAATGCTCTCATTAGTTAAGCACTCAAACAAAAGCTCAAGTTAATATGATGTTAATGATGAGTCCAAAAGTAATGATGATGAAGCCTCTGTCATGGCTGTAAGAGAATTCACGAAATTCTTTAAATGGGGTGGAAAGTTTGTTAGATCACCTTATGACCAAAAGAAATATGATAATATGACCAAAAGAATGATACATTCAAAGATGACAAAATCCCAAGGGAGTAAGAGGAACCGGGGGGATATGATTCGTAATAGAAGACATCATATTCAGAAATCGCTAATGAGTTATAAAAAGATGTATATGGAAAACTATCATCATCAAATATGTCATGTTTAGATCTACAGTCTAATATTTAGGAGGAAGAGAGACTTGAAACAATAAGGTGCGAAGAATATTGTTAATATTATGGATTGCATGATCGGCTTTGCGAATTTGTTGCAATGTATATGCACAAGAGAAGTGATATTTAATACCATTAGTATCAAAAAGATTTAAAACTGAGGTATTTAATTCACGTCCATTATCACATTAAAAGGCTTTAATATATGCTTTAAATTGATTAGCAACATAAGCATGAAACTTATAAAAGATTTGATAAACTTCAGATTTCACACACAACGGAAACACACATAAAGAATACGATAAATCATCCAACAACAATATATAGTATTTGTAACCCCTTATGCTAGAAATTTGAGATATCTACAAGTCAGAATTAACCAACTCAAAATGTCTTAAAGTATTAGTAGTGGAAGTAGAAAAATATAACCAACATTGTTTACCTATCTCACAAATCATTTGAACAAGAAATAAACTTAGGAATGTAAAACATTAAAGACAAAGACGCAAGGATGACCAAGATGACGATGCCCCATATGAAGGGACACAACAACAAAGGCAAGATCACAAGCGGCTAATGATTGAAGTGGTTGAAGAACTAGATAAAGGTCTCCAATACTGCCGCACTGTTGCAAAAGACGACCTATTTTAAGATCCTTCATAGAAAGACCAAACTTATCAAGTTCAATAGAAGCCCAATTGTCCATAGTAAAGCGACAAAAAGAAATCAATATTTTGACCATCTTATCAGAAATATGAATACTTTGAGTTTTTAACGACTATGTGAAAAAGGAAAAATTGATTCACCAATAAATTTAACCGGTAAAAGCTCATAATTCACAACCATGATGAAGTTAGATTTACCACAAGATTTAGAAAAAGTAGATTACCTTGGTTAAAGGACATGTGTGAGCTTTTACTAGAATCCATAACACAGTTGTTCTCTTGATTATATGGGGGTTGTTGAATTGCCATGGTGCTAAACAGAGATGCATGATTAATAAACTGATGTTGAGCTAGCATGAGTTACTGCTAAGCGTGAAAGTAGGTTGTAGAATGATGGATGATTGTCTGGACCATAGTTGAGGATGGTGGAGTAGTAATTGAAAGATGCATCTACCCACCACCATAGTCGGATTGTCGTGGGGAGGAGACTTGCTGCTGATTCAAAAATGCTTAAAGACGCAGAGCAACGTGACAGTTGAGTTAATGAATTAATTTCCCATGTCCTCCACCAGTATTACATGTGAAACCAGAATTCAGAGTAGACACACTAATAGAAACTACTTTAGAAGCATATCGATCATTGTTTTTATTACCCTAGTTATTTTCATTTTCCCTTTCCCATTATTATAAGTATAAGGGGCAGAGAAAGAGGTTAAGATATTGCGAACAATACGATCGATGTTCTTCACCAGATTCATGCAATAAAAGCATGTTTTTGGCTTCAAGAAAGGTCAGGATGTGGTTAGTATATGTGATAACATCAATAATACATTGGTAGGAGAGTGGGAGTTGTTATTTGCATAATAAGTTCAATTTTGGCAACTTTGAGCCAACATCTTCCAATGAAACAACTAAATTTTTTAAAGCATGACAAAATTCAGTTATCGATATTGCAACCTTTTTGTTGCTTTGAAAAGAGGTTTGACATTTTGTAATTTAGGAAAATTTCCTCAAGTTTACACTATAAATCATGAAAAGTATATAGTTAGCAGAAATAATTTGTAGTACATTAGATTCACAAATAAAGTAGAACCATAATTTAACTTGAGCAATATCTTCCCAATCTTTGTCATCATCACCAATCTTTGTCATCATCACCTTTAGGCAATTCCTGATTATGTGACCAATAACTTTGTCACATTTACACATGTTATAAAAATGTGAAGCCAAAGTTTGTAACATGTACCATCAATGTAAGGTTTAAAGCTATATTGCGGGTACATGTAACCAATAGCAAAAACAAGCTGAGCAACGGTTTTTGTGTCATTAGGGTTGATAGGGGGAGGGTAGCCATGACTAATAATAATGGAATGTTGGAAATCTAAAAACAAAAAAGAGTAAAAAGAAATAAGGAATGCTCTAATCACTATAGGTACATATATGGTCAATAGGTGATTGAGGCACAGAGAGATGACCCATACAGATGGCTGGGAATGCGCACAACCACAAGGTATGATCAAGGCCAAGGTGGCCTATGGCATACACGGAGAGGCAGCGACGATTAGATTGGGCGATGGTCGAGTTGTCGACCAAAGGTAGGGCATCTTAAGAGAAGCCGAGTACGGGAGAACTTTCCAATTAGAGAATTGAAGTGATCAGAAAAAAACACTAGTCTTTATTATAGAAATCTTGTTAGGATTATATTACATTACTCGTCGGAATATAAATATACAATATTACGTAATGCACCTTATCTTTTAATATAAATAAAAGACTAACCTTCATTAATTTAATTACAAAATCCTAGCCATTCATTTATTTAAAATTAAACCTTGATCATTTATTTTTATCAAAATTAAAATTTAATTTTGACTTTGATTAATCAAACTTACAACTTAATTTTGACTTTAATTAGTTAAACTTACAACTCAATTTTGACTTTAAATTAATAACAGATATTCAAATTCAATTTTAATATGAGATAAACTAAAGTAAATAACATTAAACTTAAATCCAAATAATTATACGGATAATATACGATCAATTGACTCTTTCTTCCTTCCACAAAAATTAAGTTACACAAATTTATATATACTTTTGTTGAAACAATCTATTCTCTTATTATTTTTGAATTTTGCTAATTATGCATCTTTTATTTATTTTTATGAGAGAATCTCTTCTCTTATAATCTTCTTTTAATATAATAAAAGATTAACTTTACTCAATTTTAGTAGAAATTTGTAATGTTTTATTTAGTCAAAATTAATTTTAACCATTCATTTTTTCAAAATTGAAAACTTAATTTTGACTTTAAATGGTCAAATTTGAAAACTCAATTTAACTTTAACTCAATTTAATTTGCTTTAAACTATTTTTCTAATTTAGATTTCTTATCCATTATTACATATTTACATTAATGTAGTAATAAATCCATTAATCTTAGGCTAATCAATAATAAAATATTATTCACAGTAAATTTTTTATCATTATATATGTTTATTATATATACTATCAATCTTATCTTAATTAAATTTTACATCAATTATAGACTTGAAATTAATTTACTATGTCGACTAAAACAAATATAAAATTATTTTAATTTTTATAAAGAAAGATTTGGATTACACTCTTCTTTATTTTATACAAAACAATAATATATTTAGCTAAGCCAATATAAAATTATACTTTCACTTATAGCTACCCGTGAGTTTACACGAGCATCTAAACTAGTACTATATAAAAAGATGAAAATATAATAAACCACATATTATTTAACAAAGGATAATACGCTCTAATTCATATTGTTCTAAACAAATCAGCATACCTTTGCTAGTACAAGGAAAAACACTTTTAGCAACGACAAAAGTCGTCGCCAAAAGTCAGGTAGTCGTCGCTAAAGACTTTCTGCGAGGACATGACGTCGCACAAAGTGTAACACCTTTCTCCGACGACAGAATTTGTCACGAAAAGTCATTTTAAAAAAAGCAAAATTAAATTCAAAAAACTTTTAGCGACGACCTTATGTCCTCGCAAAAACTTTTAGCGACGACAATGTCGTAGCGAAAACCTTTTTCAAAATTTTTTTTAATACTTTTCAGCCACGACAAGTCGTCGGAAAAGTGATATTTTTTATTTTTTTTTAATTTACAATATTTACTTGCTAAAACTAAAAACAAAAACTATATTCATCGCCAGTTTTTAACAAATCCACATACGCAAACATAATTTACACAAACAATAGTATCATTTTTTACAAACTAAGTTAATGTCTTTAAATAGCAAGATAATTAACTAATACGCATCGTCATCATCCAAATCATCCTCATCCACATCATCATCTTCGGTTACATTCATAGGAGAAGAAACCGGTTGAAAGTCCGGAATATCAAAATT
>JAUEJL010136415.1:0-11000 GCA_032274825.1 Drosophyllum lusitanicum | reverse complement strand
GTTACACACCAACACCTGTGACCCTCTCAGGCTCTCACTTCCTCAATCTCTCTCTACCCTAACCACCACCACCCACTACCTCGCCGAAGAAGACACCACAGTAAACATGTCTCTCTCTTTCTCTCTCTCATCTTCACCACTATGATGCACACGCGCTCTAAACCATCTCCACCACCATCGTGCACAACTATAGCTGTGGATCTAAGATCTGTTCATTATCGTGATAGGTATTGATAGCCTAAATGAATATGAGGAATCGAAGGTAACAGGTGAAGATAAGGACTATGATAGTGGTGATGGGTTTTGGTACATCTTCTTTTGTTACGATTTAGGGTTTTCTATTCATGTTTATCATCGATCTTTGTAGATCTCTTCATCTTCATGTGCGATTTAGGGTTTTTCTCTTTATCTTCATATGAGATTTAGGGCTTTTCTCTTCATCTTCATGTGCGGTTTGGGTGTATGGGATTCGTTTTTTCTCTGTGTTCTTGGTGATTTTCGACTTTTTGTGGTGCTGGTAGAGTGGTAGGCAGTGGTTGGTGGTTTCTAGTGGTTGTATTCGATGGTGAATGGTTGTTCTTTAATATGCTTTTGTTTCTCGACTTCAGGTGGTGGTAAACGGTCTTAGTGGTATACGGTGGTGGTTTCAAGAGGCGGCGGTGGGGGGTGATGGTTTCAGGTGGTGGTGATGGTTGGTGGTTTCAAGGGTAGTACACGTATATCATCTTATTAAATTGTTGGCTTAATTCAATTTAAGTGTAAATGTAATATTTGATTTTTTTAATTCTTAAAAAGAATAAATACTATCTAACGTTAAAAATCAATTAACAATTGAAAAATAAAATAAATGGCCTAAATTCCCTCATATGTACTAGATTTAACTATAGAAATAAACAGAAAACGTTAAAGATTCATGAAAAAAATGGTAGTTAAAGGATAGAGTTTGTAACTTTTTAAAAAAGGACTAGATCTGTAATTTGTGGATAGTTAAATGACCGTTTATGAAATTAACTCTATTTATTATTATTATTATTTATTTCAAAGAGAAAAAAGTGGTTCCCATGTAACTTTATGAAATGGGCACAATCTAAAAGTGGCATATTTGCTCTTAACCAAGGCTACATGGCCATGTTATGTGCATATATGCTTTTTACAAATGAAAGATTTAGTGTATGGTATGGTCCATTGTTCAATCAAGATCTTGCTTTTCACTTTTGCCCCCTCTATCGTATCTCAATTAGTTTTAAAAGACTTGTGTACATTTCATTTAATGCGATTATGGATTGGTTTAATAACATACCCAACTTTTAATCAAATGAAAAGCATATGTACATGCAAGAATGAAGGTGTTTTAAAGTTGGTTGTTTTTGCAAGTATTAATACCAAGATTCATACCTTGAGTTTGAGGGAATACATACGGGTGGACCTAAATGCATTTATGACATGTCCCATCAGTCAATTGATCATGCAGAGTAAATTTTGATATTTTTCTAACCATGATCATGGTCAAATATTTAATTGCTACATGTAAAAAAATTTGAATGCTAAAATCTGAACCGAATTATTAATTTGTTACTATTGAAACATGAAATATCGTTAATTTGATAAGTGTTGATTTATATTTATGTCAAAAAAACAAACATTAATCCTAAAACATTGTTTTTTTAATTAAAAAAATTGAGTTTTAATTAAAAAGTAGTTTTTTTATTTATAAAAATTGTGTTGTATCATTGAAAAAAGTTGCTGCAGAAATGTCTTATCACGACTAGTGGAGAAGCTATGGGGCTAAGGTTTGCGATGTTTAAGGTTTCTGTAAGAAGAAATAAATGGTATGTATGGCCTTTGGAGGGGCTACAAGGGTCTTGACTTGCTTTAATTGCTGTCCTTTTTAAATAAAGAGAAAAACGACGCCTTTTGAAATGAAGGCTACTTGCCAACCGTTGCCATCGTTTTCTTTTGCTTTTAAATAATCTGTTCTGGAACACAACACTGGATTCTCATTTTTTTTTTTTAAAGTCAAAAAGTTGAAAAAGTTTATGCTTTAATGCTAAATTGTACTATCTATCAATCAACACTATGACAACTCCATCAACAGCACCAAACGACTGGGCTTTGGGCCCGGACTAATTTGTAAATGGGCCTGGGCTTTCAACAAGGCGAAACTTTACATATAAAATCTATACCATGGGCTCATTGGGCTGTATGTATTTGGTGGTCGAAAATATATATATGGTTTAGATTAGAAAGCACACAGCCACATTGAAAGAAGGTCCACTTTCTCTCGACAGACTTGAGAGAATTAGAACCCTTTTTACTTTTTAAGTTTGTAAGCAAAAAGAGCCCTCGTTGAAATCACCACTTCGATTTCGGCTATATCGAGCTCACTAAACCAGGTCAATGGACCAGGCGGCAAAGTATTTGATGTATTTAGCTTTAAGAAAAAGTTTAAACGAGAAATGTTTTCGTCTGAGAATTACGAGAACTGTTAGTAATCTCATTAATAAATAACTAATAGAGATATTCTGGTCATTTAATAGGGTAAAACTTGATTTTTTTTAAAATATTTTTCATTAATGCGTCATTAATGAGTCATATAATTAATAGATATTGATTTATTTTAATCAACGGTCAAAATTAGTTCTCGCATGGAAATCATTTCTCATTTGAACCATCCTTTTAGCTTTAACGTATCGGCCTTCTCCGCATTATATTTAAAAGATGTGAACCCTCATCATCAAAGAGGGGGAGGGGGAACAATGATGTAGTTTGTTTATATAATTGTGAACGTTCGATTATATTTGTTTGTTACCGTTGGTTTTGGTATATATAATGTGTTTTCCAATGTTTAATAATGTTGAATATGCTCGTTCACATTCGTTTAGCATTTAAAGGAACAAACACAAACAAACCAATCTTCTAAATGGAAGCGAACACATAAATCAGTTTGTTTAGTCGTTTGTGTTCATTTATTTGTTTGGCTACTGTTAAATACATAAACACAAAGTTCATGCTCGTTCGATTCGCTTACAACTCTTTAAATAAGTATTACATATGAAAACACTAAATTATATCAGGTGTTGATGATCAAGATTCAAGGTTATGAAAATTTGTAATTTATTCGGCCATACTATCATCTTCCTCAACGCTTATTTAACAATTTGGCTTCAAGAATGACTAATATGATCTCTTTTGTGTAACTTAAAAAATAAATTTCAAAACAGAAAATTATTATCTCAAAAGGTTAACTATTAACAAGATATAGATGTTATTTTTAATAACTTTGTAGAATAATGAAATTTTCATAGATCATGTGTATTACATTAATCACTAGGTAGTGAGACACAATAAAAACCTTAATAAAAAATTAATTGATGCTAGCTAATGTATACAATTGAATTAGGTCATCTTAAACTAAACCTAATATTTGTCTAATAAATTTGCACTTATATAACATTAATCAGCTCTTGTAGTGTTTAAAAAAGGATCTCTATTACGCAGAGTATTGGTTCTCTAGCAGAGTTGTCTAATACATAAAATATACGTTTTAGTCTGGAAGTGACACGTAGGTTCAAACTTTATCGCTGGTATTTAAATATTGGGATTTAATATATGGTTTGTAATAAAAAGGTAAAAAAACCATCCAAATCGGTGAATTTGGATGTAAGTTGTTGTAAATCATAATTAAGCTCATAAAAAAAAATGAAAAAAATAAATTTGCACTTATATCATTCATTGCAATATATAATCTCAACTTAATATTGATCAACTTGCACAAGTGAGATCGAAGGTTGCAAGGATGAAGTTAATACAAGCCCAAGAGCCTAAGAAATATCGGACCGTGTACACATCATAGCATACATCAGGCTTCTGACTGTGTTGGAATATGGAACTCTTGACATCTTCTCTCTTTCTTCTGGGTAGGACCCATCATCAATCCAACATAGATTTTGATTTTAATTTTTTTTAAACTACAACATTAGATTCAATATGCTTCAAAGATTTCTCCTTTTGTGAAGGTGTCGTACGTAAATGATAATATCTAATGTATCATCCATCTTTAATATGTTGTTATAGTAACCAATTAATTTCTACGACATTTTGACATTTATTCGAGGTGATACAAACAAATGAACAATTATCTCATATGGAAGCTATAATGATAAACCTGAAAGTAATTTCTTTTAACAACATAGAACACACATACCTTATTTTATGCTTGAAGCATGCTTAAAAGTTAAACCCATTAAACACCCATGTTTCACATAATTTAACCTAAAAATTACCCCTTGCCTATTTTTTTTCTCTCGTCTCTCATTTCTCTCTCCTCCCTCTCCCGTCTCTCTCCGCATTGAAACACCAATAGTTGTTCAAAATTTTCGGTATCGAGCATATGGGGTGGTGTGATGCATCAGTACCGTCCGCCACCTCACCTCGCCAAATGGATGCCGCGGATACACCGTATACTCTTATCAACTAATGATAAATTAAAAATGCTAATAAGTCCACCATGTAATTATTGGAATCATTACTTACCGAAGTTTAAATCACGTTTCTGGACAGATCCATTGCTACCATGTGGATCCACGTTGAAAGTTTTAATTTCTTCCCCAATTATTCGCTCTTAAAGCTGAAACATACAATCTTTAAATTTAAGAGCATATGGATTTCTTTCCAAACAATTCATAGGTGGTAATTACTAGCAAAACACAATTGATTGAAGCGTGATGTTTCTAATATTTTATCTTTGTGTGTACTATGCGACTCTAAATCAGAAAATGTAGAGCATAGCTTCTTCAAATGCCAACAGTTGATACGTTTTAGAGGGAAAAAAATAGTTAGGTCTATTGGAACCTTCATCGACCTCCTTCACTCACGATCAAAAAGTTTGATCTTTTGTTGAGTCGCTTAACAACTTTTGGCTCAAAGCCTTTGTTTCATATATTGCAAGTAGTTTAACCAAACTTTTTTTTTAAATCTCCTTTAGATGCAACAAAAATTTGAGATGAGGACCTTTTCTCGACTCTTCTTCATTTGTCTGGGTTGTGGATCTCAAATAGGAATCAAAAGGCTTCCATCAAATTGAAAACTGAAAAGATTGGATTATCAATCGACAAGGACATTCACAGCCTGCATGCTTGGCAAAACTAGACGAAGCTAGCTAGAGCTATGGCTCAAGATGGAGCTATGGGTTATACTTATAAAAAGGTGTTTGGTAAATTAGTTGTAGTTTGAATTAAAAAATACAAAATGAGGCAAAAGTGTGTTTTAAGTGTAGCAAGGTTAATTGTTTAAGGGTAATATGGTACTTTTTATTATTCACAATCACTATGGTCATCTATGAAGTACTTAGAGGATTTTGGAAGTTTATATATTCAATAACTTCTTCAAGAATTTGAGACCGAATAAAATTAGAGAAAACAATATGTATCTTTAATGTATATTATTCACCTTAGAGAGTTTGGAGTTATATCAAGTTTGAAATAACTCCCCTGACTTTGATAAAAAATAAAATAAAACAACAGAACAATAAGTGTACATATTTATTTTAAAAAAATGATGCAAGATACAATTGGTTAAATACCATTTTCAGATTTTCTAAAGAAATAATAAACAATAATAGTTACAATAACTGTCAAGTTATTATTTTGTAAGTAATGTACTACAAATGGTAGATTTAATTGGTTAATTAAGTTTAACATATTTGACTTAAATCTTAGACCACAATTGTCATTTTCAAATATAGTACCTGTATCTGTATTTGAAGCATAAGCACACTTTATCAAACTTTATTATTTATGAATAATGTTAGAAAACTGTAATTAATTCTTATCAAGATAATTTATCTTTTAAAATCTAGTAGAATACAATGGTTTTGAAATTTGAAATATGTAACGCCAAAACAAAAGCAACCAAAGGTATATATATATTTTTTATTTCTTAAAAGGAAAAGAAAAGAAAAGAAAAGGGAAAACAAAGCATTAATCAATAATAATAAAATAATGCGGGGGCACAAATGGAAAAAAGTGGAAATAAGGGGGTGGGGGTGGGGGTGGAAAGCTCAAAACATTAAAACAACATTATGATATGCAGTGGGCCGACTAGTACGTGATAGTTATTCAACCCCATCCTATCGTAGGTTTATAACATTTTTAATACCACCACGCTAGTAAGTAGTAGCTCAATTTATTACCAATATTAGTCAACTCATAATCTCTTATTACTTGCTTATTTAATGTCGGTGAACCACATGTTATAAGTCAATATTGGTTCAATAAGCAGGATAAATCGATTCTCCTATAATATAACTAAACTATAAAATAAAATCTTAAAGACTTACAAATTTTGTTCAAAGAACGAAATCAAATATACATAAATCATTAACACATTTCAACAAATTAACTAATTTATCATCAAGTTTTCTTATTTGATGAACTAAACTATTAACAAGGTTCGATAAAATACCAATCAAATAAATAAATAATTAATCAAATCAATTGGTCAAACCTCTTTACTGTGAGTAACAAAGGTCGACACTTAGCTAACTGCTAAATACGCACTTACAAAATCAAAATGGATTTGATATTTGGGCTATTCACTATCACACAAGAAACAAGTGATGGATTCGGTTGAGTGTATGACGCGAGTTTTGAAAAAAAAAATTAGATTTCATAGAAGATTGGGACGAGTGTATGAATTATGAATACAGACTAGATTTGCAGTTATGATTCGAAGCTTGAGAGGGTACATATCAACTATGATATCATACACGTGAATAGGTTTTCATCTTGGGAGGTGATATATCCTGCTACTTTTTTCTCGATTTAGTGAACTCCACACGTTATTTTGAGAGATATTTTTCAATTACACTAATGACACTTGCAATTTTTTACTTATAAAGTTTATTTAGAATTATGACTTGGTTAGAATTTTTTTTATGGCTATAATTTAATTTTTTTTAACTTAAAGGTTTATTTAAAATTATAATAAATTTATAAATAAGAAAATAACCCAAACATGTGTAATACGATACATACGAGTAACTAATCAACTCAGGCACAAACCTTTCTCTGTTGTGTTGCAGGCCGACTTTTGGAACCCCTTCAGAAGCTTCTTTTCACGTCTCTACTGACTACGATTCTACCTTCTGTTTCACGATACAAAAAGAAGACATGAAGAATCCACCTTTATAACCTCTCAATTAATAATCACATTTGACCTCCATTTCCACTTCCAAATTTTCTCTGACATGGAACCATCTGACATCGACGCCGTACTCCGTTTCTTCAGAAAAAACCATCTTTCAATCTCTGAATCCGCACTCATCGACGACATATTCGACAAAACCCAAATGGCTTCTTCCGATTTCCACAATTTTCTCCAACCAATCTTACCCCCACACCTTCCACGTCTCAAGATTCCCGCCGCTCGCCGCCCTCCTCCGCCGCCGGAAGATCTTGCAACCTCCGATGCTTCTTCTGATCAGGAGTTCATCAGCTTGGGTTCCTCCACCACCGAATTATGCTCTTCAGGTACCCCCAAAAAACCAAGTCGCTGACTTTTTTCCTTTCAAGCAATTATTTGGTTGATCACTAATTTAATCTACATTGCTTTGACTAAACAAGAAATATAAATTATTTATTGGATGATCATCAATAAGAAATTTTTCTCTCTCGTTATATTAGAGGTGGGATTGCTTGCTTTGATTACAAGTGTTGGTAATTTATCCATTCACTGTGAATGTCAATTCAATTTCATTCTTAATTTGGTAATTTCCGTTTGACCACCCTTTTACAGTAGGATTTAGGACCATGATCTCTCTTGTTTGTCTTTATTGTCTTTAATATATTCCTTAACTGTTGGATTGTTTATTTGTTTTTTTCTTCTTCTTTCCTTTCGATGCAATTGTAATCAAGATCAAAACTTTGTTTTCTTCGTTTCCTAGAAAAATGGGATAGATTTTTGTTGAAAACTTTGAATTCCAAATTTCGCTGAGAAAACCGTCAAATTTTCACTTTTCTTTTAACTCTGTTGAAAGTTTTTTCATCACTTCATTGTACCCATGATGGAGTTTTTATGTTTTTGCAGCAAAAATAATTAATGATGTTCATGGTTCTAGTGTAAAGTAACTCTTCTTCAGTTCCAGATTATAGACATATCTTGACTTTTGTCAGTTGGTGGTCAAATTAGTTAAATTTAGCATCAGAAAACAATAATGATTCATTTAAATTCACCAAAAAGTCAAAAACAAAGTTATTTATTGAATGCGCTTGAATGGTACTAGCGATACCAAAGTTTTTAACTTCAAAAATAAATTTATGAAGATATCCAATTTGGAAATTGACTGTTTGACCGACAAGATTCCCTACTGGACTAACAATGGTATATTCAAAATCAAACATAGGAATATAGCAGTAAGACTATGATGGTCATTGTTTTAATTTGGTGGCTGATCTTTGCAGAATTCACAAATCCATACGGGTTCCGGACTTTGAGAGGGGCTAGCTCTCATGCTTCATCAGATAGATTGTCCCAATTCGGTACCGCTCGTGATTACCATGAATTCGACATGCAAAATGACTTAAATTGGTACAAAGAGAAAGATGAAGACTATGCTATGCCTTCTTGCTTTGACCACTCAGATCCTTTCGGTGATCAAAGTGAGGACAAATTTGTAACAACTTTACAGAAGGAGAAACAAAACAAGAATCTTGAACTTGTTTTTGATCCTTTATCAGACCCATTAGAGAAAACTAACCGTCTTGATAAAGTATGGCCTGCATCCATTGGGTTTTTGAAAGATGGTATACAAGGAATTATTTTGAATGAGCTTCATGATATCGAAGAGAATAATAAAAGTTGTGATAACGATTATTTTGGGGATTCTAAAAGAACCCATGACTTGCAAAAGACATTGTGCGAGAAAGATGCTGACTTTGACCTTAATAGTGATTATGATGCTGCTAAAGTTGATGAAGATGATGCCATTGCCACTAATAATGAATCACGAACGAATGCAGACGAAGATGAATATGAAGTATTTGATTTAAAAATTATTCACAGGAAAAACAGGTTAGTTGACATACTGTGTGTACTCTAAGGATGTTTATTGATGTATAAATTGGTTGATATGATGTATATGTACTGACTTTATGGAATTTGTAGGACTGGTTTTGAAGAGAATAAGGATCTACCAATTGTTTTAAACAGTGTGATTGGTTCCCGATATGTTGTGGCAGAGTATCTTGGTTCAGCTGCATTTAGCAAAGTCGTTCAGGCACGTGATCTTCAAACGGGTGTTGATGTTTGTTTGAAGATCATAAAGAACGAGAAAGATTTCTTTGACCAAAGCTTAGATGAAATCAAACTTTTGAAGCTTGTAAACAAGCATGATCCTGCAGATGAGCACCATATATTACGGCTTTATGATTATTTTTATTTTCATGTAAGCAGTTAGAAGTAATTTGGTGGTTGATGCAACCCGCTTTGCATTTCTGTCTAGTAATTAAAATATTTCTTGAAAATGTGACAGGAACATCTCATCATCGTTAGCGAACTGCTACGTGCTAACTTATATGAATTTCAAAAATACAATAGAGAATCTGGTGGGGAGCCTTATTTCACCATGGCCAGGCTACAGGTGCGTAGGTGTTTATTAGTAGACATGGCAAGATGGGTAGACGGCCAGGTTGGGTAACGGGTCAAAATGAGTTCAGTTTGAAACTAGTCATTTTTGGTACGTGGTTATGTTAGGCTAGCGTGCAAACACTTTTTTTTTTTTTTCTTATCCATGCTATTGATATCCTGTATAAACAATTTATGTGTTAATCATAATTTAGAAGAAAATTATTAGGGTAATAATTTTACAGCTATCAATAAAACAATGAAGGAGGTTGTATATCCCCTTTTAGCTAAATCTTATTTATGTGACCTGTGTGAGATAAAAGACAATCCAAATTCACCAATTCTTATGTGAACAGAGTCAAAATTAATTACTTCTGGTTATCAGGTATGATATATGACATCCTTTTCTTGAATGTGAAATGCTGACTTTTATTCAAAATCAGGTCATCACAAGACAATGTCTGGAAGCTTTGGAATACTTGCATGGATTGGGAATACTACATTGTGATCTAAAGCCTGAAAATATTCTTATCAAAAGCTATAGCAGATGTGAGATCAAGGTTATCGATCTTGGAAGCAGTTGCTTTCAAAACGACAAATTGTCACTGTATGTGCAGTCTCGATCTTATCGGGCCCCTGAAGTCATTATAGGACTTCCATATGATCAAAAAGTTGACCTTTGGTCCCTTGGCTGTATCTTAGCCGAACTATCATCTGGGGATGTAAGTTCTTCATTAAAAAGCTTCGATGTTTCACCATTATCAATATCACAGTTGAATCTTTTTGGCGTTTTCTTAAATTTCATGTGTTACTTGTTTTTCCAACAGGTTCTATTTCCAAACGTTGAACTCGTGTTCTTGCTTGCACGAATGATTGGAATGTTGGGGCCAATCGACATTGATATGCTCGAAAGGGGTCAAGAAACGAGCAAATATTTCACAAACGAGTTTGATCTTTATCATATATCTGAGGTTGGTGTTTTTTTATAGATAAATTATAACAGAAACGATTGATAATTGCAAAACTTTCTTTATAAATTCATATATATTCGTGTGGTTTTGATGCATCCAGGAAACAAATCAAGTGGAATACATAACCCCACAAGAAACATCACTGGAGAGACACGTTCAAGTTTCTGATACATTATTCATTGATTTCATTAGGGACTTGCTTGAGATTAACCCACAAAGGCGGCCAACAGCTAGAGAAGCCTTAAAACACCCCTGGCTCTCATTTCCCTACGATAAATGTTCATTTTTTTGTTAATTTTATTATTTTCTGATTTGTTGTAATCTGGGTCTGTTTTTGATGTAGATAGAATTTTTCCTCTTAATTCACACACACACACACATTAAACCATAAATAGCAATTATGACACG
>JAUEJL010136404.1:0-11001 GCA_032274825.1 Drosophyllum lusitanicum | reverse complement strand
GGCACGGTCGTGCCCGGCCCACCAAAACCATCTTTTTGCGATTTTCTCTCTTTCGTTCAAAAGTGTTGTCGGAATCAATACTTGGCATGTGACCCAATAAGCCTATCCCTTATCGGCAGCGGTACCAACTCGTGTGTGTCAATAAGCATAGTCCAACATTACATTCGACGAACACAAAAACTATTCCAACACTCTATCAAAATCTATGTCATTGATACATTACTTATGTGACTTGAATGATAAGTTATTGGAGATCATTTCCTGGTGTGTTCCCAATTGATTCCAAGTGAAACGATACCAAACGATGATGATTCAAACCTTTCTTCTCAATAGTGCACTCACTCTAACCTTTTACACACAAGCAAAACGACGGCCAAATGGTATTTTAGGGTATTGTGCCCTAAATGGGTATTTATACCTTCCCAAGTAATTTTTGTTTCCAAATACCCCATAACGCACTTAAAAGATTATTAACACCATTCAATAAGGAAATCTCTTTTTCTTAATTCAACACAATAAAAATAACATTTAAGTACAATTAGGAAACAAGTATTACAACACCCGTCAATAACATAGCGTTGCAGAAAGAAAGCACTGTCATCTTGTTGAGACTTCCTACTCGTTTTTGTAATCAGATGATGTCCTAATTGTTTTATGGGGGGCTATTATGAAAGCAACTTATCTTGTGAATCGGATCCTAACTTTACATAATTCTAGTTTGTCTCCTTTTGAAAAATTGAATGGTCATCTCCCTCGGTACTTTAGTTTGTGTGTCCTTAAAACTATAAAGCAAACACAAAGTCGGATGGAAATCTAGTAAGTTTTACGCTTTGTCTTTTTATTTTGCAAAACTCTATGCCTCCATAAACGATCTCTATTTGCAAATTCATCAAGTGGATTTATCAAGTTGTGTGTTTTGTAGGATTTACCAACTTTTTAAAGATAAAACAAATTGGTTAAAATCAAACTATGAAATGCAATGATGATTATTGAGTGTTGAAATGGAAAATAATTTTGAACATTCACCTCTTTTGATGCTCACATGTAGTGAGAGAAATTGTTTTTCTTCGGCAAGTTGTTTCAACAATTTTCCTCAAGAGGGATAGTTGGTTTTGGTTTTTTGTCCTACCATTTTTGGTGTTGCTGGTGCTCGTGCTAGTGTAACATGTAACATGTAATTTATAGACAATTTTTCAGTCCCACTAAGCAGCAAGTAAAGGTTCTCATACCCACTCACGTGACAGCTAGTGGGCGGTTTTTGGAATTTTAGCACAAGTTTTTCAGCTTATCAATTACTTTTGTTTTTTAGCAGTTTTAATGACCACTAACCAGTAGTTCTAGACAGTTAAGTGTCTGCCATATCATATTTTTAGTCGGCATTTACATGGTATTTTTGTGTTGACAGAGTTTCCCACTCCCTCTACTCTGTCAATAATATATATTTAATTTTAAAAAATTAGTACTATACAGTATCTGCTTTACAAATTATAGCCTCCTCTCAGCATACATGATTAATTAGAGGGTGTTTGGGATTGTGTTTAAACATTGGTTATCTGATTAATGTAATTTGAAATTATAAATAATTAGTTTAAAGTGTTTGGGGTTGTGTTTTTAGAAATCACTTATTTGCATTTTGGAGACTACAAAACGCGGTTTTGAGAATCTAATTTGAGTTGCTTTTTCAAACTATTTATTTTATTATTATGATTTTACCCTTTGACTACTTTGCTAAGCACTCAAAAAACTGATTATATAATTATTGCAATATGAAGCAGCATAATCAAATCCAAACACTATTATTCGGTAGCACGTTCTCTTACAACTGATTATTTGATTCTAATTATTAAAAATGCATAATCTATTTTTAAATCGCAATCTCAAATACCTCCTAAATATGCAACCTTCTTTTGTTGTTACGTGCCAGGAACCGGTCCGAAACTGTCCGAAAGTTGGTATGGACCGAGCCGGTCCAAGAGTCTAAACCGGTCCTAAAAAACACGTCAGTCTGACCAGTCGACTGGTGTTGACCGATCCGGACCGGTCCCAACGGCTAGTTTTTTTACAAATACTCTATAAATACCTCACCATCTCTTCTATTTTTCGTTACACCAAACTTCATTGTAAATATTCTCTATATTATTCTCTTAACTTTGTCACATTATTTATTTTGAACAATATGTAATTTAATTTCGAATAACATTTTAGTTATTTTCAACAAGTAAGGCCCCGTTGGCGAAGATGAGGATAAAGAGTAAGGATTGAAGCCCCCTTAGCTCTGCCAGCAATCAACTGAGCTTAGGAAGTCAGGTTAAGACGTCGACTGATAATTGGTCTTATGTAATTTTATTTCGTACAAGTGCACAATCATTGAAATTTTCAATAAGATGAGTATATATTTTCAACAATTATATATGTTTATAACTTGCGTAATTATCAAAAAAATTTATGGAAAGGAAACTGAAAACCGGAAATTTACGTCTTAACCGAAACTTAAAATACAAAACCAGAAATGTCTAAAACGAACCGAAAAATATCCGAACGAAAACCGGACCGGTCTGGACCGAAGTTGGACGGGTCCGGACGAGGACTGGTCCGAAAGAAAACCGGACCTCCCTAAAACCGAATGGTCTTACTCGAGGATCGGTCTCCGAGGAACGGATAGGGACCAAAAAATTTCACCTCTAATTGTCAGCCACCCAAAAACAATCATGCCCTGAATTAATAAAATAAGCAAGCACCCTTCTTTGCTTTTTTTTTCTTTTTATTTGTTACACAATGCTTAGCCCATTTATATGTTTCCAGCTCGTATTGAACACTCTAGTCACTAATATAATTGTAGCTCGTTTTATCTAATTTTAGTGACCTTTTGAATCACTTTAATCAAATTCATATAAGCATGATATGGTCAAAATCATGAGTGTATGCCAGTTCTGTCAATATTTCTCAATTTATCTTCTTTCTTCACCTTTTCTCACCAATTTGCGGTATCCAAGATCCCTAAATTAAACACACAACATTATAAATAACATAATTTATTATAAAAATGCATTAAAATAATATGATACAGGATATAAATTATATGTATATTTTAGCCGAAATCAGTGTGTTCGGTCATCAAAAGAAAGCTAGCACGGAAGGGGCTTTGGTGTGTATACAAGATTTGAACAGTTGAACTCAAGTGAGTTGCCGGATTATTAATAGTTTCTGCTAGAGACTAAAAAATGAGATGAAAAATAGTAAACGGAACAAAATGATTTAGTACCGAATAATTATGAAGTCTGAATGATTAAAAGACTCTGTATAGTTATGATTCTGAATAAAAAATGTTGTTTGATAACACTTGCAATTGACGTGACTAAATGATTAAAAATGACTATATTACCCTTTGTATGATCAAATGCCAAAACAAAATACAGTGTTTGCTACGTTCTTAATAAATGGTACTAAACACACTGCAAATCTATAAAAACATTTTTTTTTGTCAAATCATCATCATCAACATTCATAATAAAATATTAACATGAAAACATATAAATATATTTTGTCAAAATATCAACGTTTGTGTATATACATGACTGGTTAATGTTGAATTATTGTCTTAAATTCTTTTAGCTCTTGGTGATGTATTAACATTCAATACCACCTTATAATAACAGGAAATTTTGATCAAATCATTTGGTTTAGGAGATGCAAAACTTAAATCAAACATAAAAGACTTTTGAGAAAAAAAAATAATAACAAAAGGAACAAAAATCTGAGTGGAGAAACTATGAAACAAATGAACAAATTTAATAAAAGAATCAAACAAAGAATCAATGAGAAGCAAAATTAAACCATCAAATGGGTTGCTCTTCCCCACCTTCAGTTTTTTTTTATTATTATCAAACACACCTATTGCTAACCGGATTAGCATTCGGTGCTGAATGGTCTCATTCAATGTCCATTAAACAACCCCTTAATCTAGAAAGTCTTATCCTTCTTTATCTTACGACATGTTGCCTAACATTAAGGTCTCATTTGTTTCATAGAATTCGAAGGAACGAAATTGATTTTAAATCCATTCGGTCACCTATGGAATGGATTTTTCATTAGTTGACAGAATGGAAACATTACAACAAATGAGATCCATTCAAAACAAGTTTACCAAAGATACAACACGAAATTTGATTTCATTTCCATTCCTTTCCTTTGAATTCTATGAAACAAACGAACCTTAAGGTTTATTGACTTTTAGAAAACCTTACACGAAAGTTCCAAAATTACTTAAAATGTCGCTCAAATTAAAATTCAGTATGTTATTTAGGAAATATAAAAAAACTTAAAATGTAGCTCCAAAGGTTCTAAATAGAGAGAGAGAGAGAGAGAGAGACTTTGTTTAGGAGGTCGAGAGAATAGAGGTTACATGAAAATGGACAATTCAGTATGTTATTCAGTATGTTTTTAAATATGATGGCAATAAAAATGGAAGGAAAGAGAGAGAGAGAGAGAGAGAGAGAGAGAGACTTTGTTTAGGAGGTCGAGAGAATACAGGCTACATGAAAGTTCGATAATTACATGCAGTTTCTCACAAATTTGGACAATACTCAAAAAGTGTTAGTAAACTCTTGTGCTGTTGTGCAATTAAGATTGCCTAGTTCTCACAAGGAGGAGTGATCAGATGCATCAATGTCTGGAATGCTAGATGGAAATCCACGGCATCCAAGTCGAGCAAGTTCAATTAAACTTCTAGGCAAGCTAGTAAACTTGTTCCAATCCACGTATAGCTCTTGTAAACATGATAAACCTCCAATGTTTTCAGGGAGTTGTAATATATTGCAATCACGTGCACAAAGAGTTTCAATGCTAGCAGGAAGTTCTGGAAACACTTCTAGCTTCTTGCAATGATCAAGGTCAAGGTATTCAAGACGAGAAAGCTGATTTAAACTTCCAGGCAATCTAGTAAAATTGTTTCTATTCAAGACTAAATGTATTAGACATGATAAACCTCCAATGTTTTCGGGCACTTGTGATATATTGCAATCCTCTGCATAAAGACTTTCACTGCTAGGTGGAAGTTGTGGAAACACTCCTAGCGCCTTGCAACCATGAAGAGAAAGCAGTTGAAGATGAGAAAGCAGACTTAAACTTTCAGGCAAGCTAGTAAAATTGTTATTATTCAAGTATAGCTCTTTTAGACATGATAAACCCCAAATGTTTTCAGGCACTTGTGCTATATTGCAGTCGCTAAGATTCAAAGACTGCAATGAATGTAAACCTATCAAGGAGGATAATACCAAACTTTGGGGTAAACGTGAAGGTTGAGAGATTGTAGTCAACCATCCTGACCTCTGATGTTGACCCGCTGACGGTAGTCCAATAACATTGGTCAATGAGAATACAAAAGAAGGAAGTCTTGCTATGGAAGTTTGATCAATATAAAGGTCCAGCAAGGTCTTGATCCTGCCTAAGGACCGAGGCACATGGTCTACCTTTAAGCACCCTGATAGATTCAAAACAACAAGCCTCCTGAGCAATCCAATTGATGGGTGAAACTCAACCAAACTCACACAACCCTCTAGAATTAGCTCTTCAAGATTTGTAATCTCGGTAAAGTCTGGGGTTTTTGTTAGGTTACGACAATGACTTAGCTTCAGAATTCTCAACCTTGTAAAACGCTGAAATAATGGACCTATATTAGATGATTAGAGTTTAAACACGAAAGAATGTACTAAAAACAAGTAAATATGTACCTTAGGTGTTGCCCAAAGATTTTTTATGTGGCTGTATGATTGGTCGATGAAAACAATGTTTTCTGGATAAAAGTCTAATGGTAAGAACTTGAAAGGGCATCCCAGCCAGTAGAGATACCTTATCTTGTTAGACATATATCCCAACCTTCCAAAAAAGTTCACGTTAGGGTCCTTCGGTAGCTTTAGGATCTGCAGGTTTTTCATACGTGCAAAAGCGGAAACATCTATCTCAAACTTTTGACTAGAGTTCTCTTTCCAAAGACCAATAACTTCAACTGCTTCTATTGCCTAGATACAAAGTAACAACAATGCTAGATTATAATCATATGAAACATGCATGTAATGTATATCAAAAAAGTGACATGTGAAATTGCTTATACCTGCATGTATTTATGTATTAAAATTAATTAAAGAAGAATATGTGAATTCTTACCTTGCTTTCACTCAATACATCATAAACCTCCTCTGATGGACCCCACAATCTCCTTTGACTCTCATGCATATTTGATTCTTCACTAATAATTTCTCTTGCCATGCTTTGAATCAATTCATGCATTTGAAGTGACATGTCACGAGGGGATACTGTAATTAGCGACTTATCAACTAGAACTTCGATAGCATGTGCAAAATAGTTACGACTATCTAGAACATCTTTTGCAAGATCTTTATTTTCGCCAATAAAGAAACACGCAATGTCAAGAAAGATCTGTTTCTCATGAGAGTCAAGCCCATCAAAACTTGGTCGAAGTTTTTGTTGTACAACTGAATTAGGATTTGTTTGAAGTCTATCCAGTTGGCTTTTCCAAACATGCATAGGCTTTTCATAGACAGACCGACCGATGACTTTGAGAGCCAAAGGATGCCCTTGCAAATGTATGACAAATTGGTAAGCAAGCTGTAAGAAGTCAGGTGTAGGAAGTATTTGGTCGAACGCATGCAAACCAAAGAGTGCAAAAGCTTCATGATGTGTTAAAAACGGCATGTCATAGATTTCATCCACTTTATGAGACTTTAGCAATTGTTTGTCCTTACCGGTGAAAATGATCAAACTTCCACGGCAAAACCAATTAGGTGTACCCACTAGTGCTTCTAACTGCTCTAGCTGATCCACATCATCCAAGACAAGCAAGATCCGCTTAGATGATATCATCTTTTTTATTACCATAACCCCTTGACTAACATTTGATATCTTCACAGCTCTTGTCTTCGTGATGTCATGAATAAGTTGCATTTGGACCCCAGTTAGGCCTTTCCGTTTTAGGATCGCTTGGACATCACAGAAGCAACTTCCTTCAAAGTGGACATACATCAAGTTATAAATAGCTTTGGCAAGCGTTGTCTTTCCTATTCCGCTAATACCGCATATTCCGATCATGTGAACCTTGTCTGATGCATCGAAGCGCAGCAGGTTCAGCTCTTCTACATGGGCATCTATACCTACAATGTTCTCTCCAACATCCAATGGTCCATGGCATAACTTGCCGAGGATTTCTCTCGTGATATTTTCAATAAAGTTTGCCTCATACCTGTTGAATATACATGGTGAGTTTTAAACAAGCTACCACATTAATTGGTTTTTGAGAAAACACAGACATTATAAAATATAATAAATACTCCTTTAAATTTAGCTAAAAATTTACCCATTTGAGAGATCCTGAAGATCCCATCCAGATAAGTTGGCTCCCTTGGTTAAAGCTTCCTTCCATTTGGGCACCTCTGTTCTACTTGACGATTCATGCTTGGCAAATGCCTTAGCATAGCTCTCAGTTTGTTTCCTCACAACATCAGGCTTAACATCATAAAAGATTATGTAAACCTCATGTTTGGGCTCTCCCATTTCCTTGCATTCAAGTATTTTCACAAGTTCCCTTAGACACCATGATGAAGAAGCATAATTTTTTGAGAAGATAACTATCAAAAACCTTGATTGTTCGATAGCTTCATTGAGTCCAGGAGATATCACTTCTCCTTTGGGCAATTCCTTATCATCTCTGAAAGCTTGAACTCCTTTTTGTTTGAAATCTTTGAATAGATGATCCATGAAGCTTTTACGTATATCTTCACCTCTAAAGCTTACAAAAACATCATATTTCCATCGATCCCCAATGGAAGAAGCAGCCATTATCACTAATGAAAGCTGCATTAGAACTAAAGATTATTACAAAGATTATCTTGACAACAGTAATGTTACATGTAGACAAAGAGAAAATCAAGTATGAATGAATACCAAAGCAGGGTCTCACTTATGTTGATGAGTGAAGTTGATGATAGATCGTTAGTTATGGCCTGTGAGGGCGTGGGGCGTGTAATCAGATAGAAACAGTTGATAGATAAATAACAAAAAGAATCGAAGATACCTGGGAAGTAAGCTTATTAAACAAAATCGCCCTTCAATTAGTGCTTAGCTTAATTGCACTAGGCTTAAACCAGTGAAGAGTTATCCATAATGTCATGTATTTACCAAGTAAAAATCACATTGGTTTTGTTTTCAACATGTTAGATGTTGCCTGTAATAACTACCGAGCAAGCGAGAACTGATACGGGATAAGTAAAAAACTAGGATCATATTTTTTTTTAACAGCAAACACACACACCCACTACACCTATCTCTAAGTCTACTCCATTAATTGTCCACACGGGACTTGAACCCACAACCTCTCGGGAGGGACCACTCCACAACATGGCAATAAGCCCTTTGGTGAACAAAGAACCAGATACAAAGCCAGTTAGTGTAAAGAAGCTTTTAAGATAACTTTGTATTGCTCATGCTGTCAACAAACTTTTTCCACAAATGTTTAAGAATTTCAATAAAATGTTTAATATTCGTTCAATCCCGTGAACCATCTAGCTTCCTGGGTTAATAAGCCAGTTAATAAGGTTGTAAATAATTACTTTGACTTATCGATCATATAACTTGCAGAGGTTACCATACCTTGTAACTGAACTAAATAAGAACCTTCCTAAGCTATCCGAAAACAGAATAATCGTAACCAAATAACCCGAATCTAGCATGGGTTGATCGGCTTATTCAAGACGGGTTATTTTCGACTCCTCTGTTATAAATAAACCCAACCAGATCGGATTTTGATCAAACTTCAACTCAATTTCCCTTGTTTCTGAAATCATGACTTGTAATTGTGTTACATATTTGTAGATGATTATAAAATAATAAAGCAATTAATTAATTAATTAATTAGAGGATAGATTGAAGAAATCTGGAAGAATTGAAGAGCCGATGATCACTTACAGTGTTGTATTTCTATGGAAGTCTCCGGTTGAAACAGAGAATCAAAAATGGAGTCCAAATGGAAGAGCAGGTTACAAAGAAAACAAGAATATAAATAATAATAAATGCAAGCGGACTTTGTTAGCCAAAATTACAATTCTACTCCTTCACTTCTATATAAAATGCAACTTTGCCACCCTGTTGTCTAAGTTTTTTAGTAAAAGAAATGATTTGGAAAAAAAAGCTAAAAAAACTAGAAAAGTTGTCATTCTCGAGTTTTATTTAACAAAGGAAAGGAAAAGAAAGAGAGGGATTTTGAGGGTGGATAAAGCTTATTTTACTTTAAAACTTATCCTCCAAAAAATAAGAAGATTTGAAAGGAAAAGATTTCCTTTCCTTTTCTTTTTTTTTCCCTCTCCTACTTAAACTCGATAACATGCCGTAATGTCAAATTTTAAGTAGATTAGATTAGATTTGATGGAGTCCTTCGGTTTATATGAATCACTGGAAAACATATATTTCTGTATATATAATATATAATTTGTGTTGTGACATATTTTTGATTTATTATATACATCACATATTTGAGGTTAATTTCCGTTTCTTAGGACTTAAAGACCAATTGTAGTGGGGTAATTCTACTCATCATAACCAGCATAAATTGCTTCGTCATGTTCGTTATTCCCTCGTCACTCGCTATGGTGGCTTTGTTACTTTGTTCGTCACCCAGCGACTCGTCGTGGTGACGAGCTCTTATTGCTCTTCTTCCTTTTTTTTCATCTAATAAATTAATATAAGTTAATATTACGTGAGCCTAGTAATGATAATGATGATAATGTGGAGGTTAGTCATTCATGTCATTACTAGGCTGTTAAGTCATGACTGAAAATCATGACTACACGTGGTCTAACATAGAATATGTAAAACATGATGAGTATGTGAATAAGTGTTGGTTGTCGGAACAAGACCTATAGACTCTCTTAGCTCCATCTTAAGACTCTTTAAGTTGGTGTATTAAATTCATAATTATGAATATTTTTTAGAATTTAGCTTCTTGATTATGAATTCGTGAAAGAGAGATGATATATCCTTTTAATATTTCTTTCTACTTATCCTCCAACTCACAAGATGGTTTCAAAATCAATGGAGGAGAGGAAAGAGATTTAGTGGATTCCACATGTCATCTCCTGATGAGTAGGATGATGAAGGGTGTGCTTGGCGGAAATAACTCGTAGTTGTAGCTCATAGCTGGAAGCTGGATATTTTAGTTTGGCAAATTAGCTAATAGCTGGAGCTGAATAGTGTAAAATGACGAAAAAGGACAAATCATAAAAATAAGAGGAATTACAAAACAGTTAGAGAGGGTATTTAGATAAATTTCTATATAAAAAGCTTACACCTAGTTCTAAAAGCTACTTTAGGAAGCATTTTTTTGAGCTTTTTGTTTTAAAAAACTTTAAGTTTTTTCATTTGAACGTGACTTATAGCTTTTTTTTAGAACAAAAAACTACCAGCTCCAAAAGACTACATACCGAATACATCCGAAATAAGAAGTAGTAGAAGAATATATCATTTTTCTTTGTGAAAACTCTTCCAACACTATTTTGAGTAATGTGATCCATCTTTTTCATTCAAATTTATGCTATGTAATTTTAACTTCTTAAGCAATATTAATTTTGTATAGTGAAAAACACATTAAAATACATTTTTACCAGGGTTAAGTGTATCGAAATGTAATGAACTATCCCTAATTTAATATTGTATGTAACAAACTAAACTTTTTCCGCTAAAATGCATTAAACTACCTAAAATTTTTGTTTAATGCAATATGACCTTCTATTACAAGTTTACCGGTCACCCTCATTTTTTTCTATTTTTTAATTGTTTTATTATTATTATTATTTATCTTCTTTCTCCTAAAGAACTCATCTTCGTCATTATCTTCCAAGAACAACAATAAATTTATCATCTTCAAACAACAAGATTTCATTTACCCCTACCCTTAGATTCAACCATAAATAAAATCTTAAAATTAAAACCACTTAT
>JAUEJL010136393.1:0-11001 GCA_032274825.1 Drosophyllum lusitanicum | reverse complement strand
CCTATATAATATATATATATATATATAGATATACATACATATATATATATATATATATATATATAATGGATCAATAAAGGTTATATGTTTAAACATAAATCTAAAGGCCAAATCTGGAACATTAGATTTTTTAAATCAATAGTCAAGATCTAATAAGGGCATTATTGTAATTAAGTAAACAATTATTAGATTTAATTATAGAATAAAGGATATTATAGGAATCCTCCAAACACAAGTCTCCTTAAGTCTTCCCAAAAGTTTCCTTTTTTAATTTTTTATTTACCCCTTAAATCTTTAAACGACCATAACTATTTCAAATTTGAGCAAAAAAAATTATACCAATCTACTCATTTTTTAATTCTCTTTCAAACAAGACCACTATTTCCATATTTCTAAAAATTTTATTTCGAAAATGCAAACCATACGAAAAGGATACCAAAATGTTACCATTTTGAATCTTGTGAATTTTTATCATTTTCGGGTGTAACCATGTATCTATATCATTTTCGGCTAAAAACATGTGTATTTATATAATTTTGGGCTTAAAAGATATGTATTTATATCATTTTCGGGCTAAAAAAATGTTAATTTTTATCATTTTCGGCTGTAACTATGTATATTTATATCATTTTGGCTGGAAGGAGTGTATTCATATTGAGAATTGTGCTGGATCACGAGGGATTGGAGCTTTCATTTTTATACTTGAGTTTCTCTTCAAATGTCTTCAATCTTCCGATTGTTTCGTCTAAAGATATAGTGTCTAAATCTGAGTATTGTTTGATGGATGCAACAATTTGAAAGGATCTATCTGGTACATCATTAACAATTTCCGTACAAGAGTAAGATCTTCATATGCTAATCCTAAACTTGCCGCTTTGATGATAATCCTCGTCAACTTTGTAGTAAATGAATCGATTAATTCATTTCTTTCATCTGCAACATCTCAAATTCTGTCTTGAGTGTTTGTAGTTTTGCTTACCATCTTGATAACAAAATATGATTATATAATTAATAAATGTTTAATGAATTTATTTTTCTATAATAATATGAAAAAAAGGAAACCGAAAAAATAAAATATTGATATTTTAAATAGATATATGCATTATTTCTATTTGTAAAAAACATTGTGTATTAAATGATGAAAATATGGTAAAATACATATTATTTAATAACAATTAAGAAAAAATATAACAAAAATCGAAAGAAAATAATCTTAATAACAAAACATGTTTTAGTGATGAAAAAATTAAATTGCAAAATAAAATCTCCATATTTAAAAAAAGATTTGCATTAATATAGTTGTAAAAAAATACAAAGTAAATATCTGGTGGAACACAAACTATTAATTATAACAATTACTTTCCTGATTACTTTGAAATACAAATCGAGAGTTCACATTGGAAACACACGAATAAGCTAGGTAATGATGAAGAACCATAATCATCATTTAATATGGGTAGATGAATGCGCCAAAATAATCTAGGTTAATAATTGAATGATATCATATATCAACCACCTGTTTGTTAATCTTTTTTCTTCTATATCCTTCTTCTTGGAACAATTGCGAGAGTTGTGATGATGAACATATTTTATACAATACTTGCACCGACACAAGGACTTCTCATTTCCCTTCATAGTGATTTTCAACTACGACTTCATACTTTGTGTGTCCCGAACCCTTTGTTGCTATACCCTTTGGAACTTGGATGGAAACTTCATCTGATTTGGAAACACACATAATACAAATAAAGACTTTGCACATTTGTAACCTTTCGAAGTGTTGGACTAGTTACCAACATATCATCAATTCTTTCTATTTGTCACGATACAAATAAAGACTCTGCATATTTGTAACCAGATTGTTAACGCAATACTCAACAAACCTATACATATCACGAACCACCGAATCAACCTCATTATATGATGAATTTTATTCAAAGAATTCATCGGACCAGCTTGTATAAATAGGTGGGACAACATCCTTTGACGAACGTCTCTGAACATATCTTAACGAGAAACTGTCTACTCTATACATACATAAAACTAGAAATATGTCAGCACAACAAACCATAACATTCATATATGTTGTACAAACACACAACAAAGGTATCAGATTGGTTAAATCACGCCTGTGAAAAAAATGCACAATGTTATACAACAATTTAAATATTTTGAAAAGAAACTACTTGACCTAACAAAATTAGAATATGAAAACTCGCATTCGGAACTTCAAATGAATCATGAACAAAACACGTAATAATCCATCGAGTTCATGAACTTTTATCGCATAACATGATAAAACTGATGCATTTATCTCCTCCTGAACATTCGAAAAAATAGTCATTGTATATAATTTAGATGCATCAACCTCAATTTGAAGGTTGGTCCTCATATTAGAAACCGTAAGCATGATCATTTTTCAAAAGATTATATCTCTGTGCCTCCATGGCAGTATCATAATGACTTAGAAACTCAACAAGAGTAAGGTTTGAAGATATGAAAGTGCCAAAAAATGGTTTTCACTCTCCGACCGGGATGTAGTACGCATTAGACCTTATAACGGGTTTATCAACATAAAACGCATGAACCCAATTGAAATGATTACCAAACATATCTAACAATCACTTATTATCCTAGAGATTAAAATCATGTATAATGCCAACCCATTTCGTTTCAAAATACTCTACGGTTATACGATCATTCCATACAATTTTACACAAACGCTTCTTGAAACTTTAATTGGTAGATAAAACAGGACTAGCCTATTGATAATACATAAACAAATATCTCAAAAAACAAAAAAACAATGACAAAAAATTACAAGTGTGACACGGATAAGATTAATTGATGAAAGTATCTTGGCCGTCAATTTTTGCATAATATGCCCCATATAAAGACAATGCCCGGTTGTAGGAAAAACATCTGTAACTTGTTTCATAACGGGGTCTTGATCTGTTACTAAGATATTGGTGCAACTTTGGTTGATTGTAAGAATTTTTGGAGGGAGTTAAATATGTTTATTGGTGATCGTGATGCATAGATGGTTGTTGAAAATTTGTTAAGCAGAAAAGAATTCAATATTGGGATTTTTGTTGATATTTTCACGGATGATGAAAATGCTTTGCCGGCCTTTTTTGGGCTAATGACGTTCATGTGGCTAATTACAAGGCTTTTGGTGATTTTATATATTGTTTGATGCGACGTTTAGGTCTAACAAGTGGGTTCTTTTCACTTCCTGCATACTTACGTTCATTAGATCTATTTTCATCTAATTTATCATTACACGTTCATATTTCTGTGTGTTCTGATGAGTATTATGTCATCAATTTTTTGTACCAATGATTATGAATTGTTTTATATTCCTCTTTGTGTTAGATACAAAATGATTTTTGTTCCTTTCACCGGAATCGATAACGATGATTATGAATTGTTTTATATTTCTCTTTGGTAGTGCTCCTGGTGGTGTAATAACATATCAAGATCCCGTTATGAAACAAGCGGTTGTTGATTTTTTTCTACAACCAAGCATCGTCTTTGTATGTGGCATATTATGCAAAAATCGACAGCCAAGGTACTTTCATCAATTAATCTTATCCATGTCACACTTGTAATTTTTTATCATTTTTATGTTTTCAGAGATATTTGTTTATGTATTATCAGTAGGTTGCTCCTGTTTTATCTACCAACGAAAGTTTCAAGAAGCGTTTGTGTAAAATTGTATGGAATGATCGTATATCTGGCGAGTAATTTCAATCGAAATTGCTCGTGTTATAAATGATTTTAATCTCCAGGATAATAAGTGGTTGTCATATATGTTTGGTATTCGTTTCGATTGGGTTCCTGCGTTTTATGTTGATGAATCGTTATCAGGTCTAATGCGTACTACTTCCCGGTCGGAGAGTGAAAACCACTTTTTTGGGACTCTCACATCTTCAAACCTTCCTCTTGTTGAGTTTCTAGGTCATTATGATACTACCATGGAGGCACCGAGATATAATCTTTTGAAAAATGATTATGATACACGTTATACGGTACCTCATATGAAGACCAACCTTCAAATTATGATTGATGCATCTAAATAATATACAAGGACTATTTTTTTGGATGATCAGGAGGAGATAAATGCGCCAGCTTTGTCATGTTATTCGATGAACGTTCATGAAATCGATGGGATTATTAAGGGTTTTGTTCGTGATTCATTTGATGTTCCGAATGCGAATTCTTCCTCGTCCAATACACTCTATGAGGCGAGTATTCATATTTTGATTTTGTTAGGTCAAGTAGTTTCTTTTCAGAATATTTAAATTATTGTATAACATTTGTGCATTTTTTTCACATGTACGATTTAACCAATCTGATACCTTTGTCGTGTGTTCGTGCAAAAGATATGAATGCTATGGTTTGTTACGCAAACACATATTTCTGGTTTTATGGATGTATAGAGTTGACCGTTTCCTGTTGAGATATGTTAATAACCGTTGGTCAAAGGATGTTGTCCTGCCTATTATACATGTTGGTCCGATGAATTCTTTGCCTATTATACAAGTAGAAAGAATTGATGATCGGTGCTGATGCAAATGTTGGTAACCAATCCAACACTTCGAAAAATGACATGTTGTGTTCTACGCTTGGTTTTTTGAACCAACTAAAGTTTCCATCCAAGTTCCAAAGGGTATACGCAACAAGGCGTCCGGGAAACACAAAAGTATGAAGTTGAAGTTGGAAATCACTATGGAGGGAAATGAGAAGTCCTTGTGTCAGTGCCAGTATTGTATAAAATATGTCCGAGATCACGACTCTCGCAATTGTCCCAAGAAGAAGAAGGATATGGAAGAAAAAATAATAAGGGGAAGCAAGTGGTTGATATATGATATCATTCAATTAATAAACTAGATTCTTTCGCCACCTTCACCTACCCGTATTAAATGATAATTACGGTTCTTCATCATTACCCAGCCTTATTCATGTGTTCCCAATGTAAACTCTCGATATGTATTTCACAGTAATCCAGAAAGTAAGTGTTATAATCAATACTTTGTATACACCGGATATTTACTTTGTATTTGTCTACAACTGTATTAATGCAAATCTTTTTTTTTAATATTGAAGAATTTATTTTGCAATTTAATTTTTTCATCACTAAAACATGTTTTGTTATTATGATTATTTTCTTTCGATTTTTGTTATAATTGTTCTTGATTGTTATTAAATAATATGTATTTTACCATATTTTCATCATTTAACACACACTGTTTTTTACAAACAGAAATAATGCATATATCTATTTAAAATATCAATATTTTATTTTTTCGATTTCCTTTTTTTCATATTATTATAGAAAAACTAAATTCATTCAATATTTATTAATTATATGAACATATTTTGTTATAATGTTTATTTTAATAAGTGATTCCGTTCTCTTATATTTATTTTATCAAGATTATAATCAAAATTATTTATTATTTAATATTCATTCCTTAATATGTATGATTAGAACAGTTGTCATAAAATATTGTACACTTAAGTTTTCCTTTATATACTAATTATTTCTTGGGATGTGAATTTATTTAATTCATTTTTATTTGTTTCGTTTTGTATTTCCTAATATTTTTATTCATCTTCCTACTATCATATCGCACTCCATTTTCATCACTATCATCTCCTTCACCATTGTCGATGGCTTCTACCACAAACTCCACCCTTGAGATGAAACATGAATCATACTCACAACAACTTCAAGAACACACGATTCTTGAAATTGAACGTCTAGATCAAAGCATTCTATCTATTGATCAGCTGATGAAAAAACAAAATGAAGACGAGCTTGGTGATAGGTGAGATGATGAAAGCACTTCCTAATGCTCCTTCATCAAGAACTAAAGATCGGGCCTTCATTTTCTCTACTCGGCAGAAAAAACGTCACGAGTCTGTAGATCAAGCCATGAAGAATGTTCTAGCCATGAAGGCGAACTACAACTCCTCCTTACAATCTCTTTAATCGTTTGATATTATATTAGTTATATTTTGTTAGATGTTTATCATCCAAAATAGATGAAGAAAAATATTTATATTAGGATCCCTTTTCTGTTACGTATGGCTATCTACCGATTTTTTATGAACATTTACTTCAAATCATTAAGCTATGTATTTTGGATGATGTATTGGTAAACCCTTATCACACCACAACGAGGAGACACCTTAACAAATCACACCGCTACGAAAGTGTCACGCCACTGTGCCACAATGACGCGCCTATGGCACCCCATAGATGGTTAATAGCTACGTATCCAGAGTAAAACAATAAGAAAATAACAATTATGTAATGATAATAAGACAATAACGATGTAACCATCACGGCGACACTAAAAGCACAAACGATAAGACCATAATAGTGAAACTTTATCAATAGGTAATGATGATAAATCTATATCTGTAACACTATAACAATAAGACACAACAAATGATTTAGAGTCAATAAACTAACGGGCCGAGTTCAAAAAACCTAAACAAAACAATAAAGGATCTCAAAGTGACCAAGTTGGTGACGAGGACGAAAACCGAGAACTATATACGATGTCTATGAACTAGTGAACAAACGAATCCTTCAAAATAATTGCGTAGAAAGGTGCAAGTAAAACATATAACGATTTAAAGATATTTAAATTAGGGATATCCGTACCAATAATAAGCATTAGACAAAGAATCCATACAAACGACTATATAACAATAGCGAAAGTATAGATATCCGTACCTGAAATCACGATCGGAGACGTCACGAAGCTTATTTGTATCACCCAAGTCAATTCCTCTTTAATCCATCTATAAATATAAGTTATCATTAGTCGTAGCTTACTTATATTCCTTTGTCATAAGTAGTTTTGTTATCCATGTATCACTTTTCGTTTATATTAATCTACTCAAGTTGTTGAAATTAAATCATTTATCAATCTACTATTAAACTTACCCAACTTTCACTTATTTCTTCAAAATAACCTTGTTTTCATTATGATTAGTTTTAAGATCAGAATTACAAACATCAATTTTAACAATATGGTTAATTAGTAGAATTCCACTCTAGTACTCTACGTTTAAGAAAATGAAAGGATAGAAAATTAACGAGAGAAAAAAAAGAGAAAGGAATATGTTTTTGTCATGGGGCAGGAGAATGAGAAGTAAAATTTGAAGTGTTTTTTGGTTTACTTTCAAAATCTTCCCTGCTTCGGAAGAAAATTCAGGAAAAAAATAAAGGATATTTTTCCTTCCAAGATCTTTTTTTTTCTTTCCTAAAAAACTTAAAAACACAACTAAAAAGGAAAATCTTTTTTTTTTCTCTCCTAAAAAACTCAAGAACACACGAACATTAACTAAACTAGAGTTTAAATAATTGAAACATTAACTCAACAAGATCGTTTATGTTATTTACTCATACCTAACCCTACTGATCATACTCCTTGCATATATACTTCTTTAACCATGCATCATCCTAACTATTTCATCCAACTTCCCAGTAGCTTAATTGTGTTAATCGAATGTCCAGCATATCACTCAAAATTAATTGATAACTTTAGTTGCTTTTAATCAAAATTAACATGAGAATTTTCGATTAAGATTTAGGAGAGTACGTACATGATTAATTAAAGGATTCAAAATCAAAAGAACTTGATCGAGGTATTAATTACTAGAGAATGTCGAGACTTAATTTAGCTTCATAAGGAATTCGATACTAACCTCAAACATCTTCTGAAAATATATAGCTCTCGTGAATCAGTGGAGGCATCAATTAAACATCGAGATCAACATAAAACGTTGTTGAGATTCGTCTGATCTGCTGCTACAGCACTCGATTTAGTCTCTTTCGACCATTGGCTGCTGCTATCGCCGCCCCTCTGATCGACTTCTAGTTTTGCGCCGTTTGATTGATTGATTGAATGTTCGGAGATGAGATTGAGCCCCATTTATTCAGGAACGAGGGACGGAGACTCCCGATTCAAAAGGAATTTTGTTACACACCTTCAACACTTTGAGTCATACGTACGTACGTACGTGAGGTTAGGCTACGTATTGGGGTTTGAGGTATTCAATTTGTAGGGCTTCATTAACTTGATGAGGTGGCCTCATTATTTTGGCTAAATTAAATTCCTTCGGCCCATTTAACATCACAGATTTATTTTCTAAAGTATTCATTTATTTGTATCATCTATTTTTTCTTATTTCCGTTTCTTTGATTTAAAACTTGGATTGGAAAATTTATGATACTCTTGCATTATTATTATTATATTTATTTATTTTAGGGTATTACATTTATCATCCAAAATAGATTCTTGTACAGTTTAAGTTGTTTAAGTATATTGTTAAACTTATAACTAGTATCGTACCCGCGTAATGCTACGGCGACGAATAGTTTTTGTTTTGTAACTCGCTATAAAAAATACAATGATATGTTATCCGCGTGATTCAATGTCACAAAAAAGTTTTTTTTAGCAACGTGTCCGGTTTTTTTCAATTTTTTATTTGCATCAACTACTTTATTAATTTTAAAAATAAATTTTAAAAGATATTAAAATAAGAAAAAAATTATATTTATGAATTAAGGAGAGAGAAGTTAATAAGATTTTAGAAATTGTGTTGATATGGGTAGATAATCGTGTTTGTGTGAGAATATATTCTAAATCAATAAAAAGTTAAACTAAATTAGGAGTGACAGTGAAATGGTTAAAGATTGAGTGGATAAGATTAATTTAAATAGAATGAAATATCAAGATGTTGTTTTGATTGAATTATAAGAATTCTTAAAGTTAAGAATGAGAGAGAATGTTAAATGGTTTATATAGTAGTATAAATATTATTATTCTTACTAAATCTTGTATAGTTTATAAAGCGATGAAATTTTTTGTCAACTTTGAATTTTGATCATCTGAGTTCTTTTAATTTCTACATTAATTAAGTTTTTGGTTCAAGTTAATTATGATACTTACGTTCTTATTAATAAAATAATCATCTCATGTTCTTATTAAGTTTTTTGTGTAGTTTGTCACTTTACTAACATAATTTTATGGTACACTAATTAACATAACTTTGAATATGCTTGAAATTGTTTTTACATAATTTTGGTCTTTGGAGAGTACAAAAATGTTTCAATAACATGTAGTTCACTGTTTTTAATTTGATAATGATTGTTTCGTTTGAAACAATCAAACAAGGAGTTTATTTGTTTTGAAGATTTGTGACCATTTGTTTCCAATAGCAGTCGTCATTCTTGTTTTTTCTTGCCTTTTTAGTTGGGTCGAGTTCGATTTTATCACTAGGTTCCGGGTTCGGGTTTGACAGACGCCCTCATGGGGTGCTCCAAAATAATCCCCGACGGGGAACGGGGCAGTGATGGATTTTCATTTTGGATTCGGGGACGGGACAACCAAAACCCGCCATGTTCCCATTCCTAGTGGAAGCGGAGGGGAGGAAGGGTGGAGGGCGGTTTATAGTAAATTTATATTGGATTATACACATCAATTTCTTTTATTATTGGTTAGATTTCAATTCTAGTTTTCACTAATCAAACAAAATATAGTTTTTTATGAATTTCAGTTCCTATGAACTCAAATTTCTATTAATTCTAATTCATCGATCAAATTTCAATTCCTTCGTATCTATTCTACCCTAAGGATGCGTTTGGTACAAAGAATGGAATTGCAAAGAAATGATTATAAAGAATGGAATTGCAGAGAAAGGGAATTAGTTTGGAGAATGGGAATTGAATCTTCTGTTTAGTAGCACAGAGATTTCAGCAGAGAAATGTAACAGAAAATCATCTCTCTTGTTTGGTAGCGCAGATATTTCAACAGAGAATTGTACCAAATTTATCATTTGCATCCGTATTGTTTCATAACAAACAATCAATTTGGGTCCGTTAACAAGTTCATGAGCAACGACAATCAAAATTTCTCTAACACTTAACATTTCAAGTTCATGGACAACGACAATCAAAAATTTATTAACACTTTCACATTTCAAATTCATAGAAAACAACATTTCACATTTCAAAGTCATAGACAAATTTCAAGTTCTAGATTTAATCTGGAAAAATACCACTTGAAAAATAACAATTTATGATATATTGTGGAAAAATGACAACAGCAAAGAACGAGCGGCGAGATGGAACACAAAATATATATGTTAACCACCATTTTTCAGTGTTGTAAAAATCGGCCTTGGCGGCCGATATATCACCGCCTAGGCGGATATCGGTGGCCGACCGACCTACAAAACAGCTCATTGGTCAAAGAAATCGAGTAGGGTCAACGGCCAAACTTGTTTACATAAGTATTATACTAATAAGTCTTTAATAATACTAACTTAAAACTATAAAACTTGTTTGGGATTAAATCATTAGTTTCCACCAATGACAATTATGTAAATTTTATAGCTACTTTCAAGCAACAGATGAGGAGGGTTTACTCCCTTATGGCACGTGGTTTGAAGCTCGCATACTAGAGACTTTGTAAAATCAAATACGTCTGTCAAAAATAAAGAAATTGTTATTAGTGAAGAAAAGATTAATCAAATTACGAAAAATGAGTAATCATCATATGTAAATGAACACTGGTGTACAAACAAACATTGGCAAAATACCATTTATTTCATTGGAACTTTGTTTTTTAGCTGAATCACACTTCAAGATTTCTATCACACATGTTGTTCTTCAAAAAGTGTTATTAGTATTTTTAGTAGGCTTTGGTAGTGACAGACTTCTATGTTTAAGTTTTCCCCAATTTTAGTAGAATTGAGGTTTGCTTATCAATGAAATACTTTTAGATGAGGATGATGTCTGTCAAAAAATTTTAACATCAATTCAAAAATATATTAATTGTTTGAGGAAATGCTTAAATGAAAATAAAATGTTGTAGAACAAGTGCATATTTCTTCTTCACTTAGGGGGTGTTTGGTTCGTGGTATTTCCTGGGAATATTTGGGATTGGGATTTCAAATCCTGAGAAATCTTGTGTT
>JAUEJL010136382.1:0-11001 GCA_032274825.1 Drosophyllum lusitanicum | reverse complement strand
AAACGGCTAAAGTGCTAAGCTCTCAAGTGTATTACTTCCTTTATTCCTTTATCTTTAAGTTTATTTGTCTAATTGCATATTTGCTCTGTTGACTAGCTAAATTGTTATTAGATAATGATGATAGAATAATATGTGAATTTGACTAATGTCTATAGTACTATGATGAATCTGTCATTTGTTTTACTACTAAAGTGTTGAATTACTAATTAGTTTATTGCTTGTGAGTTGTAGGTTTGTGACTAAAATTTTGAAATTGTTTATTTGTTTGATTGTTTCGCTTAGCCTACATAATGTTCTATGTAGATTTTACATTTTTACTTATTTTTATTAATGTTATTTTTTACTTTAAGGCCCTTTTTTAAGTTTTTGTCCGGGGCCCGGAAAATGATTGTACCGGCCCTAAGAAGAGGGTGGACGGTAAAGTGTAGTGAGGTGGTCTCAACCCCATGTATGTGTGGTATGGTGTGGGGGTGATAACATGGACGGGTGAGAGTTTTATGGATCCACCAAAATACTTTTATTTATCTCTTTGATTATCTATAACTATTATAAAAATGTTTACCTTTTTATCCTTTTTAACTATTAAATCAAACTCTATTAACAAATCAAAACCTCGAATTTCATAATCCTTCAATTCTATAAAACAATTTTAGAAATATCCAATATACTTAAATGCAACACGTGGGTCTGACCCGCCCATCTGTTTTAACCCGTTTTCAAATCGTCCATCTATTAATTCTTCTTGCATCTGTTTAATCACTTCCTCAAAGAAAGCAGTTTCATCACCAACAATCAATCGATCGTCCTCATTCCATTTTGCCGTTCACCAAATAGGGTTTTATAAGGTTTATTTTTCCCGAGTATATTGAAGCGGAAGAAGCAGAGACGACAAAAAATGGTATCCTATTCTTTTCTAATAACTCTATTCAATTAATCGAAAATTACAGATAGTGTTTAAACAATTGGGTTACATTTTGATTATTTTAAGTTTAATGTTTCTAATAGTATGATTAATCACGAGTGGAATAAGAGATTTCACGAAGTTTATGAATTATATTTTAGGTATGGTGATTGATATGGAATTTATATTTACAATCTCTTCACTAAGTTACATAACAAAATATTTACAATTTCTTTGTGTCGGTGATTTATGCACAGCCTCTTTGAGTTAATGATTTATGCACAAATGTTTTTCTTTGTTTTTTTAGTGTGTGATGCTAATTCGATTTAGAGTCATTGATGCCGAATATATTTCATTTTTCGATGATTTTGATCAGGTTAGATCCATTGCTAATTGGTTGATACTTGGTACTTGTGTCACATCTAGCAATTGTCTATGTTGAAATACACACCAAGTGTTCGATAAGTTGCCTAAATGAAATTAGGAACAAGTCATGGATGGAAAAGATGATCCCTTTGGTACAGGAAATTGATTATTACTACATTATTATCATGTGTACTTGTCATAGTGGTAAGTGTGTATGGAGTTATTAGTTTGTTGTCTAATTATTTTCTTTTACAATTATATAGGTAGCACCATTATTCTATTTGACCGAAAGATGCTTAGAAACTTGAGGAAATATGGCTATAATTGGAAGAAGAAAAAAATATTGCAGCAGAGTGTCAACCAACAATTTGTTCTAAGATAAAGAAAACATCAAACTGAAATATAAGGAAACAACAATCAGAAGAAATCTTAATGGGTGTCACTGGAACATTACAAATGATGGTTAAAATCAAAGCAATCACTTACATGAAATTTTTAACATGTTTCTTCGAATATGACCCTGAATCATTTTGCAAACCACAAAAACACAAATAAATCACATGTTCGAAATATATGAAAGCGATGAAATAACATGTCCTAAATGTAAATAAGCAACATTCAAGTAGCCATAATGATAGAAACCAAGATAGAACACCTTCATGATAGAGTACTCTAGTAATTCTCATCAACAAAACACAATTTGATTCAAGCCCCCCTTCTCCGATATCGAAAGGATCCAAAAGAGACACTTGATTTAAAAATAATAATTAAAAACTGAAAAACCATCACCTTCAAGTCTTCATGAGATATTTTGACGGCTCTCCGAAACTTTCACCGTTGCTACTTCTTCATATGTGAAGAACTTGATGCACAAAGCTTGGATATTTGTTTTTCATCGGATTATCAACTTAATTTTAGACTTCCGTTTGTATCTTCTAGCTTCTACTTTCTAAATAGACTTTTCCTTGAGTTTGATGGTAATGCCAGGTTTAAATCTTTATGATTCTTTAATGTTAAACTAACGCCCACCAAGTGTTTGTTAAAGTGTCTTGAACTACATATATGCCTCCTTTTTATATGTAAATGATTATTTATCTATAATTGAAGCAAATTTTAAGCGGATTTAATGAGCTTCTTAATTTCTATTAAAAGGTAGATTTAATGTCTCTGTTAGCTTATGAGTTGATGTCATCAAAAGCCAATAGTAATTTCAATCGTGCATCTCCTAACTTTTACACTTTTGCTTCTTTTTCTTAATTTTTTCTGCAGCGACTTTATGCACCAACAACTTATTTGTAAGTGCTTGAGTATAGAAAAAAGCCTGGAAGTGTTACAAATGCTTACTTTCATTATTTAGAGTTGTATGGTCTATTGTGAAGGTTATTCACTTGAACTTACAGCCTTAAGTTTCTTTTATTTTTCCTTATGAAGCGCAACAGGGTATTATGGTTGGAATTCCAGACGAAAAACTTTAACTTTAAATATAAAAAATACAAATAGTTAAAACACGAGTCTTAAATCTTAATATACTCATTGTGATTTTGTTTGTGATTGTAGTTGATGTTTCCCATCGATTTTGTCAATGCAAGCTAATATTTTCTCTGCAATATCAAGAACCCAAATATTCTTTGTTAGAAGTTTCATCATCTTCGATAACCTTTTGGTAGTAATAGCTTCATTCAAGTTTTCATGGTCTTTCCAAACCTGTACGTAAGATATTTTTGTTTGATAACCCGCAGGTCGTATGTTCGTGTGTTTTGATTTTAGTAGATTTGGAGATTTCTTCTACCCGCCTAGGCTTCAGTTTGCACTATTAATCATTTAGCAACAACAGGTAACCCATAATTTCATACCATCATTGTGTTTAATTCCTTGCTCTTCTAAATTTCTTGCACAAATGGACCGGAATCGTTGTTTCTTTTGGATTTATTACTTTTTTTCGTTTCTTTTGACTCTTCATTGTAGCTTTCATATGAGATTCTTTGATTCCTTTGTGCAAGAATTTGCTTCAAATGGGTACACGTAAGTCCAATCGAAACCGAATTGATCTTTGTAGTAGAAATTTACATTCTTGCCCACCAAATGTCTGATGAAATGTCCTACATGTGAATTGTCGCCTTATGTTTACATGTTTCTTGATTAATTTGTTCGTTTCATTAAGTAGCCGGTGGTTATTTGTTATATCCCTTCTATGAAATTAATGGAGCTTAGTATTCCATATTTTGGTTCATTGTAGCTAGAAGGTCAAATCTTGATTATAATACTGCTATGTCTAATAGCTTTGTCCTCAAATTTGTTTTCATATACTAATGCTATGTCTACAAAAACAAATTACATCATAGTATATTAGTATATGCAGTAGCTCGTGTGCTGATTGACTACTCCATAAGGTTCATTCATGTCTTAAGTTAATTTAATAGTTTAGAATAATCAAATTGTTATGTGGCTTGAAATATTATAGTAACCATTTTAATTCGGTTAATTTTCAGTCTTGGCATAAAAACTCTGTAGATGTCGTGTTAGCAGGCATCTAGACTTTGGACGTATGACTATATCTGACATTTATGAGCATGTATTTGCCTATTTGGCAAAAATTCAATGTGATTTTTAGATTTTGTTGCTTTTAACCATTGAAACATGGAGAAGGAATAATCGTGGAAGATCTAACTCTCACTCCCTTCTCGGATCTACTGACACCACCGGTCCTACTCCTCTTCTCTTTTTATATTGCTACCGAATTGAAGATAAGATGAACTTTGTATGTGTTTTATTTTTGTATAGTTTTAATACATACTTTACAATAGATGGTGTTTTATGGCTTTATAATGTTGAATTATGTCTTCGGATGTGAAATAAATTTAATGGTTGTAGTTTTACAGTTATTGCATAGCCAATCCTGTTTTTAATCCATTTATATGATTGTTTTACTTAACAAATGGTTTCTTAGCCATTCTTGTTTTTAGTGAAGATGATCTCATTGAATTTGGTATATTAGTGAAGATACGATATTGATAGTGTTATGTGGTATGTGTATGTACATTGACAGCGCTGAAAAGATTATGAAAATACATATTTATTTAGTCTAAATGAATCTTCCAGATAAGAAAATACAGCTCCCAATTGGTTATAAAATTACATATTTATATACTTGAAACGTGTTTTGTATTTGATTATTTAATTTTTCAACTAGATCCACCATCTTCAAGTTTTGGAGGTGATTAGTTGATTACTTTCATTAGGTCCACGCACTGAATCGTAGACTTTTGGGAAGTCTAGCACATCGAACTAATTATATAAGCTTGCATAACAAAAAATTAAATATTACCAAAGCGCTTGCATGACAACATTAATCACGTGATCAAAGAAGCTAGAAAACTAAACACTATTATAAAAATAAGAAATGGTTGGAAAAGTTGTATCTCACAGGAACTCACATACTAAACTTTATTTGCAACAATTATGAAATATGATATCATCTACAATGCCCAACTTAAGAACATTTATCTCGGCGAACTAAAGAACCCATTGTTTTCTTTGTAAACGAGAATCTAATCTAGTAAAAAGGCAATGGGCATGAACCTTTTGGGTATCGTATTATACGTATCACGTGCTTGGACCTTTTGTGGATACATCATGTGCAATTATCTTTTTGTACATTTGTGCATCCATAGAATTGTGGGCCACCTTAATCATTCATGTTTGATTAAACCTGATGCGACTATTGAGTACCTCCTATTGAATGTCATCCGATATTGTGTTTAGATCTTGTTTTTGAAGTTTACGTAGACTAAAGAGACATGAATCTTAGATGATGATAATAAATACAATCCAACCAATTAGTAACATACAAAATTTAAGCTTTTCGAAAAAAAGTAGTATACAGATGGGCAAAAGTGAGTTAGTTTGAAACCTAACGAATATAGAGAGTAGTTTGTCGTTAATTGATAATTAATTAAGTATTTGATTAATAACTATTATGAAAGTTTTCATATTTTTCATTGATTTACTATTTTCACATTGATATCTTTCTAAGAACAGTCCCACGCTCCCACAAGATTCGTAAACGCGTGAGTTTGCATTCTCTTTGATTTCTTAAGAAGACATTTTCTGTTCATTTGATCGATAACCTATTATGGATCATAATTGTTTGTTGCAAATAATTTCATACACATTTTTCATTCAAAATACTTTTTTGATACTTGGACTTTTTTATGATAAAAACTTAGTTTTTTTTATTTCGTGGGAATGATTCTATGAGTCCCGCTAATATTTAATCTCTATAGAGTTTGAACATTTTTTATTCACAACTTTTTACATTATTATATTTAGTGTTTAAAAAAAGATCATTTACTATTATCCTTTAAAAAAGACAACATTTATTATTATCCTTAAAAAAGATATCATTTACTTTACTACATTTGAAAAAAGATATCATTTACTTTACTACCTTTAAAAAAAGATATCATTATGCATTAGAGTTTGTTTCACACTATCTATATAGTACATGCTTTACTAATTCATTTATTCATTTCAACTTTGATTTCACAACTGTGGCCATGGTCAACGAAATTTTATTTTTACCTCAAAAGCAGCCCCGCAATCACAAGATGATATCTTTGATTCGTAAGAAAATTTTCATTCTTTTTGAAGTAATCGTTTATTGATTTCTTAAGAGGAACTGATTTCATTCCTTTGATTGATAAGTGATTAGGGATCATATACAATCGCTTGTAGCATATAATTTCCAAAGCATTTATCGTTGTTCTAGATATGTTATTGATATGTGTATTTTGTTTTAAAAAAAACATTGTTTTTTTGTTTTCATGGGAATGATTCTATGAATCTGACTAGCTAACATTTCATCTCTATAAATTTTTCAAGATTTTCTTTTCACTTTTTACATTATATTCTATTGTTTAAGTTTTTATTACTCGTTCGCCATATACGAACTCACGTTACACAGTGAATTCCGGGCAGTCTATTCGTATCCAATCATAACATGGTCATTGTTCATAGCACTTGGAGCCTTCCAGACACCTCCCCTTTTTCTAGGTAAGATAACGTCTTAAACTATGCATGTGTGAAAAATTTTCTTTGTTTGAAAAATAATGAAAGTTCAACAATTCAATCTTATCATATATGTGTTTGCTCTTTTCTTTTATGTAACAGGTGTTGAATTTTATAAAGCCAAAAAAAGAATGTCTGAAGTTGACATCAGTTTTAAAGAAGCTGAAAGTTATTTTGATGTCATTGCTGCCCACATTCATCGTATAGAAGAGGAAATAAAGAATGCAAAGGAGGAGAAGGTAAAACAGGGAGAAAAGATTGCTACTACACAAACCGAAAAAGTTTTACTTGCTTAACAAAAGAGAGCCAAAAAAATAGAAGTTGAAATGGCCGATGCTCGGAAGCTCATAATTTTTTTGAGAAGCACTGGAAAGAGACTGCGGATAGGTTGAATTGGAGTACTTCTTCTTGCACTTTGTGAAGTGTTCAATTCATTGAGGTTGTAAGACTATGAGGAGAAAGAAGAAAGAGCTCTCTTGACTTTGAAAACTCGTGTAGAGTAAGAAAGCGTCTATGTAGTAACTTTATTTGACTCTTATCATTATCACCATCCATCGGTTTTGAGGATATATCTCTTTGTTATAGAAATATTTGAGAGTCTAAATGTTGGAAAATTAAGTTGGATAGACAATATTTGGTCTTCTTTGTTGTATTTGTAATTTGTCTTTTTTACCTATACCAACTTGTTTGAGTGCATCTATCTTATTTAAATAAATTTCGAGGAAAAAAATCTTTATTTATTTATTCTTTTGTAAATTTAATATTCTTTTTCATTTAATAATGAAGTTCGATTCTCATAGGAATTTAAGTAGAAGTAAATAGGCATGTCTGAAAAACCGATTACCGAAAAAGCCAACCGACCCGTTCAAATTTCGGTTAAAGAAGGTCGGATAAATTGGTTATCTGGTAGGATTAAACGGTTATTTCGGGTTACCCATATTATTTTTGTTTGTTTATCGGTTATATTATATTCCATTCGGGTATACCCGAAAAAAGTTTTATAGAGAAAACAACCCGCAAAGTAGTGTACGTGGTATCCATATATTAAGCTCAATCCTTATAATAAATGTAACGGTTTTCATATCAAATAGTTCATTATTTTCTTATTTTTACAACATAATCATTTCGATAACTAGCATGTAAAAAATTGACGGATACGAGGTCATGGAAAAGTTTGTAACATATTATAGTAATGTGAATTGTTGACATCTGTGCTCATTTAGATAACTTCTAAAGTGTTTACATAATATTTTTAATTTTGAGTAGTAAAACATACAAGTACACGTTAAAAATTACATAACACGGAAAAAAATTATAAACGACCATCCATATATATAACTAAGCTACAATATAAAAACATAAAATAAATCAAAATAGTCATTTTTGTTATACCTGATACCTATTATAACCGAACCGTACCGGAAATCCACCCACAACCGATACCGAATATCATACGTTAACCGAATTAATAAAAAATAAATGAATACCGGACCCGAATTAATCGTTAACCGAATTAATAAAGTTCGTATTATATTGAGAGCGTGAAGGAAACATTAACCATAGCTTTTATTGAATGTCATAAATTAATGATATCTTTTCTTAAGGAAATAAATATATTAAATGATATTTTTTTTAAATGTAGTAAATTGCTTATATCTTTTTTTTAAAGTAATAAATATGGTAAATGATATCTTGCTTGAATAATAAAGCTATATTGTTTCTAAACGTGAAAGATCTTCTATAAAGTTTAAGGCTTTATCTTAACCAAAAAAAAGTAGAGGTGTTTTGGAAGCTCAAAATGCTATGAATAATCACAATGTTATGACCTTGACCCTAAGAAAAAGTATATAGATATGACGAAATGTTAGATGTAGGAAAATGCCATTTTTAATAAAAGTCAAATGAGTAATAAAGTATTCCAACGGAAAATTAATAATGTAAGAAGTTATGAACAAAAATGCTCAACACTTTGTAGTGACTAAATGTTAACCGAACGATTCATACAATCATTCACACGAAACATGGAAAAAAACCTAAGCCTTTTTCATACAAAGGTCCACATGTTAAAGAAATATTTGAAACGAAAATTATTTATGAAACAAAAAACAAACTATGATGATCCATAATCATCAATCAAACGGAAAATGTCCTTAAGAAATCTTCTAATATAAATAAAAGACTAACTTAAGACCTTGACCCTTCGTTTAATCAAAATTAAATCACATTCATTCATTTAATTACAATTGAAAGTTTAATTTTGACTTTTAGTAGTCAAAGTTGAAAATACAATTTTTAAAATTTAATTTTAATAAGAGATAAGATAGCTAGTAAAAAAAATTAATAATGTAAAAAGTTATGAACAAAAATGCTCAACACTTTGTAGCGACTAAATGGAACCCACAAACTTACATTAGATCATGTTGAGTAACTTCCCACATCAAAACCAGAGAATAATGCAGGCTTTATTCTTTAAGCTAGCAAATGATTAATTAGTTGAAGATTAATGTACCTAAGATACTTTTATACCTCGAATTTTAAGTTGTTTATGTTAGGATCGAGACACCTAAAACAAGAGTTAGAATAATGTTAAAAACAGAAAATAAATGAACACGAGATATAACGTGGTTCGGTCGTCAAGAAGACGACTTACATCCACGGGCAGGAACAGCTAAAGATTTCTTTATTATGACTCAAGGTATTTTTGATGTACATATGATTTGATCCTGGACTTGGTATTTATAAAGAAAACAAACTAGAATCCTAATTCTAATATAATTGCTCTTGGCTGTAATCTATGAATTCGAATACAAGATAAGTGAGAAACGTTATTCAAATTTTGAACTCAAAACACCCCACGACGTGCACCTAATCTTCTTGACGTGTAACATAGCAGATCAAACCCATGCAATTTAATTTCAAACATGCTCCATGTCGTGCACAAGATCTCCACGGCGTATGACCTCGATGTCTTCCGAAATCAAAACTCGTTTACCGTATGCCTCTCGTCGTGTACCCATCTTTTACACCGAGCACCCATTCTAGTCTCAAATACCATACTGCTAATCAAGTCACCCAACAATCTCCCTCTTGACTTAAGTACCCTCTAACAGTCAATTGACATCCGACAATCTCCCATGACTTGAGTCTTCAACATCAACCGTCATCACCAAAAAACTGTCTCCTACCTGCCAGCCTCGTCAAAGGGACTACCTCCTTGTTCGAGCCACGAACTCTGAAACAGCATCACATGATTTAACCAGAGACCATCTCCATCCGTGATAACTCGACTTCATCTCGTCAAATTTCCGCTCCAAGGTCGGTACCGCCGCCGTTCAACTCGCAAGACTACCCTCCAGAACGTAGATAACACGTCGCAGTCTGCCCCGCATTATCACTCGAGCATCCCGAGAAACCTTTGGTCCATCCCCTTTACCAAAATATTCATATCCATTCTTGGCCAAAGTACCAAGGTTCTTTCGAAGACCTGAAACATATCAGCAATTAAACCACTTGACCGCTCCATCATGCAACTTAATCTGCACCATACCACTACCTTTAATACACCAAATCCCATCGTCCCCAGCTTCACCTTACCGTTTCACTTCTTAAAGGAAGTAAATAGATCACGTGAGAACGCCATGTGATGAGATGCACCTGTGTACTATCTTCCTTCTTTTTAGGACAGTCTCTCCTAATGTGACCAATCTCCTTATAGTGATAACACATTACTTTTCTCGTGAATTTTATTTTTGAATGCGACTCACCCAGTCCTCGCATTCCATCATGTGCCCTTCCCCTACCCACGTATAGACCTGAACCGGATTCCCCCTCATTACCAAAAACCACACGCGTAAGTTCCTTAGACAACAAAGCATCCTTTCCTTCGGCAATAGAAATTGTTGACCTACCATACAGCATGGTATCAACAAAGTTCTCATACAAATGTGGTAGTGAAAACACCAAAATCAGGGCAAGATCTTCATTATCAATTTTAACATCCACGGCCTTCAAATCAACGATGATACGGTTAATATTATCCGGATGATCTTTTACCTAGGTACCTTCCGACATCCGGAGGGTATACTAATATTTATCACACATCTTCTCCTACAGACCTGCAATCATTGTTTGATCCACCACCTCACTCAATACCTCATCAGCCAAGCACAACAAAATTGCAGAATACACTTTTCCTAGAACATCTCTTTTCACATCTTCCCTCATATCTCTTGGTAGATTATCCTCTCGTTCTAAACCTGCCGCGCAACCCTGCTGAACCAGAAGAGCCTTCATCTTTACCTTCCACAACGTAAAATCGTTCGAACCATTGAATTTCTCCAAATCAAACTTGACCGATGACATCTTCACAATCAACAAATGCGCGAGCCCGGTGAACAGGACCGTGGCTCTCATACCACTTGTTAGGATTGAGACACCTAAAACAAGTGTTAGAATAATGCGAAAACTAAAAAATAAATGCACACGAGATATAACGTCGATCGGTCGTCACGGGCAGGAATAGCTAGAGACTTCTTTATTATGACTCAAGGTATTTTTGATGTACATGTGATTTGACCCTAGCCTTGGTATTTATAAAGATAACAAACTAGAATTGTAACGCCGGTCCTTAAATTTCAGAGTATATTTTTTTTAATTAAAAACACGTG
>JAUEJL010136371.1:0-11001 GCA_032274825.1 Drosophyllum lusitanicum | reverse complement strand
TATATATATATATATATATATATATATATATATATACTTTTATTTATCTTATATAATTTAATTAATGTATTTATAAAATATCACCTTGACCATGCATTAAATATGTTTTTTTCTATCATTTAGATCTTTTAAGTGGTGATGTTCAATAATCACACTCTTCTTAAGTGTTTTCAATCTTAAGTGTTTAATTAATTTTAATTTTGTATAATTCGCATGTTATCAATAATCACACTCTTCTTTTTTTTAATTGGTTCAAGTATAATCACACTCTTCTTTCTCTTAATTGGTTCAAGTGACACATTGAATTGATATTTTATATAATAGACAAATATTGTGCCCCCCCTTATCGGTAATATACTAGTATTTATATGAACTTTATTGTTTACAATATACATGCATGAGTAGTTATCATAAAGCCTATATGGCTACATGTGTGTGAAAAATTAATATTACATGTGTCAAATCTTTTTTTAAATATATTGACTCTTTGAGCGTATTTTAAAATGAATCGGTTAGCTTATTCGGGTCTTAAGATTGTATAGACGGATTAGATCATATTTTCGGAAGGGCAAATTGCATTAAAATATAATGAACTTTGTCTTAGTTACCATTATATACAGTCAACTTTATTTTCTTAAAAATAATTTAACCAACTTTCATAATCCTTACATTGTATGCAATTTGTTGTATACTATAGAAGTTATGACAAAGTTTATTGTATACAATGGTAACTAAACAACAGCACATAGAAAAGTTGTTTGCATACAATGAAAAGATTATGAAAGTTAATTGTATTATTTTTAATATTTTAAAGTTGGTTGTATACAATGATAATTAAGACAAAGTTCGTTGTATTTTCATGCAATTTGCCTTTTTCAGAAACCAAAATCTAATTGGATTTGCTTTATTGGATCGGATTAAATGGATCTATTCAAACGTACACCCTTACAGATTTGATCACCTGGTTCCAATGTTTTTCTTTTTATTCGATAAATGAACTTGATTTGTAATCGATTGTTTTGCTATATTCGATATAAGTTCTCGATGAAGAACCAATCTTTTACCAAACCTCAACTTTAGTAAGATACCATATTATGAGTTGTGTTCAATAAAGTCCATATAAAAAACATAGTCCTAAAATTTTAATATTCAATCACAGGTGATTCAGTATACAATCACATGTGATTTGTAAAAGCATCACATGTGAATTACGAAAATGTCACTCCGTCCAAAATTTTAAAATACAATCTGGATCATTGATGCCATTGATCCAAAGACTAAAATTAATCTCTTAAAACTATGAATTAAATATAGACTATATTGAAAATTCTTCATCGTATTATATGAATTGAAGTTATCAGCATGGGGTAACATGATTAGTTACCATGTATGTTCTTACCATATTTTTAGGCTCATCAAAATTGTCTAGGAATCAGTAAATACTTTAATTATGAATTTGTATTTTATTTGAGTACAAAGTATTGATAACTAAAAACTAAAACTGATAAGATGATTCTACTTTTTAAGCACTTCATCTCAACGTACTCCTTATTTTGGGATTGAATATATATTATTTGACTACACACAATCCTTTGAAGTATTTTTAGTTACGGTTTAGTTTGTCGAAATGTATTAAACTTGTCATGTTTTGCTATTATGTGTGTGGAACTTTAAATGTTTTTATTGTGTATCAAACTTTTAATTTGCTGCTATTGTATGTATTTTGGTTACATAAAAAATAAAAACATGTATAAGTTTAGTACATACAATAGAAAGTTCAATGCACACAAAAAAGAATGAGAATTAGCTAGGCTACGTCGATCTGTCGCTATATATACACGGGTGTTGATGCTAATATATCAACAAACTAACAAATTAAACGTGTTTCTCATTGATTTTAGTCAACTTGTTGCAATAATTTAATTGGTCTCATCTTATCTCATCTTCTATAATAATTCAAGCCGACGACACATGCACCAAGACAGCGCGCAGAAGATGCGGACACCAAAATGATATACAAATTACAAATAATTGAGTTTAAACTTTGTATGAATATTTTATTTATTTGAAAACTTAAAATGATTTTGAAGAAGGTTGATTGATAAATTGTTTTAGAAAATGAAATCACTGAAACAACGTACTTGTTTCATCTATTGTTTTGGTATGTATAATTGTAAGTTTTTTAATTTGATGTTTTTATACATCTTAGTATTTTTTTGGCGTCCTTTTTAGCTGTGCCCCATGTCCCGAAAATATTGAGAAGGTCTTGCTCTCAATCTTCGGCACCATCGTTATCACCTCCACAGAATTCAAAGTTACAAAGATCATTGTCGGAGTTTGAGCACTAGATCACCAACCTAGCTAGCTAGATACGGCTGCTAGCTGTGTTGTTTTTTCCCCTATTTTTGATTTAAAATAATATAAAAACAAGAAAATTAACAAAATTATCCTATTTTTTAAATTTAAATAAGCATAAACACAATAAGCTATTAAGCTTTTAAAGTAAAAAGAACTAGTTTAATACCCCGTATATACACATGAGAATTGTTAATGTAAATAATATTTATGGCGTTAAACGTTAAGCATATAATAAATTTAATTATATATCGATAACAAAGCAAGAAATATTCATGAAAATCGGAAGATGAAGAAAGAAAATCGATAGAGTCACAGATTTGAGATTTACGTTGATGGTTGTTAGTGAAATTCTTCATCGTTGGCTATTTTAGAAAATAAAGTGGGATGATTAGTGAGAAAAAAATCCAAAAATAATTTAAAGCTATTTGTGAAATTAAGAATTCTGATTGGTAGAAAATATTTTAAATATAATTTTATGATGTCATAAGCATTTCTTTTAGGGTTTAGTTCATGAAAATGTATCCAACTTGTCACCTTTTGTTATTGTATGTACTGAACTTTCAAACTTACCATTTAATGTACTGGACTTTCCAAACTTACCATCTTGTGTATCGAACCTGCTATAGCAGGTTACAAGCTGACGTGGCGTCGGTTTTGCTTATGTGGCTGATGACATAGCATGTGACTTGAATTTTTCATAATTTAAAAAAATTAAAAATTAAAAATAAAATCTTTAATTTTTTTAATATATATATATACATAATATTAATAAAATTAAAAACAAACACCTGGAGGAATGAAGGTTGAAGATCGATTTTCTTGAACCCAAATTAGGGTTATATTCGTGTCGATTTTCTTCATCTGATGTGGCTAGCTCCATCATCGATTTTCTTCATCTGTGTGAATCTGAAGGTTGAAGGTCGATTCCATCACCACCAGATCGAGGGGCTCCGTCTGTGAACCCAAATTAGGGTTATCTTCATGTGGTGTAAATCCAGATCTGCGATACATTTAAGGTTTCGATGCCATCATCGAATGGTCCTTGGTTCGAATCAACCCAAATGTTCGATGATTTCGTTCAACTATTCTGTTTCATGTGTTTGTGATTACGATTGTTTCAGATCTGGTAAGTAGTTTGGATTTAGGGCTAATAATCGTTTAGGTTTCATCTTAGATATTTCAGTATTCCAATCGATAAAAGTTTGTTTGTGCTTCGATTTTTGTTCATATTCTTTACCGATTTTGATTTTGGGTTTTTCGAATTTTGTTTACGACTTTCTTTTTCTACGAGATCTGGGTTTTTTATTAACTTCATTGTTTGGTTTTCGATTTCGTTTTCTCCATACCGCCCTTCTTCATCTGCAACATTTCTTGTTTTTGGTTTCTTCATCTTGAACATGTTCTTCATCATCAACATGTTCTTCATTTTTTTCTTCAAGTGATAAATGATAATGTGTATAATCTTCATCTGCAACATTTCTCATTATGTGAACAAATTTGAATCTCTGATTATGTGTATAATCTTCATTTTTTGATTTATTCTTTGAATCTCTGCTTCAATCCATGTTATGTTTTGATTTCGAACAAATTTTGGTTTCTAAAACAAATTTGGTAATGGTTTGCTTTTTCCAAATTTCAAGTTCATCTGATAGACACAAATAATTATCTTTAGGATTTTTAAATATAATTGGCATTAACTGACATGGCAGCATATGTGGAATTAAGTGGTATAAAAAATAAATAAAAAATGATAAAAATGACTGGTAACCTGATTGATAGGTAAAAGGATACATTAATTGGTAATTTTTGAAAGTCTGATACACTAAATGGTAAGTTTTAAAGTCCAGTACATACAATAGCAAAATGTGACAAGTTGAATACATTTTCATGAACTAAACCCTTTCTTTTAATATATATTAAAGATTAAAAATTATAGATATTTAGATGCACATATGCATTAAATACACACATACGCCTATATATATACACACATCTAATATCTTGTTAAGATTAAACACTAAATTTATTTGCGAGTTATATATGAATTACCACAGGTGGTTCATGCATCACATTTAATATGGAGTTATCACGTCACTATCGTCATTATTGATCTACATTTATATTATATTAATTATACGTGTGATTTTTATATATTAAAGTAATACTAAATTATACAAATGCATCTAATTAATTAAGCATTTCCCGGGCTCAGTTGAACCCATCTCAGTTTCAACCCACAAGGCCACAATTAGCCACGAATTGTGATGCTTAGCGATTGATGAAGTTTTCGTTGCAAAATTAAGAAGGAAAAATTGTCGCTAAGCACTCATAAATTTTGTTACGATTTTGAGATATAACATTTATATTTGTAAGCGATTAGTGACTAAAAGGAGTAAGAATTGAAATAAGGCCAAATTGCCGGGAAATATAGGCTGCGTTTAGCAGAAAAAAAATTTTGTTTTTTGTTTTCTGTTTTTCTGTAAAAAATAATGGAGTTTTCATTTTCTGAAAAAAATAGAAAACTTGTTTGGATTAAGGGTGGAGTTTTTCTTTTTTTTTAAATGGAAAACGTGTTTGGTTAAGATGTTTTTTTGAAAAAGTTGTTTGAAAAAATATGGTAGTTTGAAAAAGTTGAGTTTGGAAAAATGTGAAAATGTGAGAGGGTTTTCTGTTTTCTTGAAAAACTATGCAAATAAACATGTTTTCTAATTTTCAGTTTTCTTAGAAAACTTTTCTGGAAAAATGGAGGATTTTTCTGAAGTGAACGCAACCTAATATATTTATCGAAATTTAACAATAAAAATAACTCCAAAAATCACTAAAACAAAGTACTTGTTTCATCTATTGTTTTGGCATGTATAATTGTATGTTTTTTCATTCGATGTGTTTATACATCTTAGTACTTTTAGGCTTCTTTTTTAGTTGAGCCCCATGTCCCGAAAATATTGAGAAAGCCTTGCTCTCGATCATTGGCACCACCGTTATCACCTCCACATACTTCAAAGTTACAAAGATCATTGTCGGATTTTGAGCACTAGATCACCAACCTAGCTAGCTAGATATGGCTGCTAGCTGTGTTGTTTTTCCCCTATTTTTGATTTAAAATAACATAAAAACAAGAAAATTAACAAAATTATCCTATTTTTTAAATTTAAATAAGCATAAACACAATAATCTTTTAAGCTTTTAAAGTAGAAAGAACCAGTTTAATGCCCCGTATATACACACGGGGATTGTTGATGTAAATAATATTTATGGCGTGAAATGTTAAACATATAATAAATTTATTATCCATAACAAATCAATAAATATTCATGAAATCGGAAGATGAAGAAAGAAAATCGATAGAGTCACAGATTTGAGATTTACGTTGATGGTTGTTAGTGAAATTCTTCATCGTTGGCTATTTTAGAAAATAAAGTGGGATGATTAGTGAGAAAAAAATCCAAAAATAATTTAAAGCTATTTGTGAAATTAAGAATTCTGATTGGTAGAAAATATTTTAAATATAATTTTATGATGTCATAAGCATTTCTTTTAGGGTTTAGTTCATGAAAATGTATCCAACTTGTCACCTTTTGTTATTGTATGTACTGAACTTTCAAACTTACCATTTAATGTACTGGACTTTCCAAACTTACCATCTTGTGTATCGAACCTGCTATAGCAGGTTACAAGCTGACGTGGCGTCGGTTTTGCTTATGTGGCTGATGACATAGCATGTGACTTGAATTTTTCATAATTTAAAAAAATTAAAAATTAAAAATAAAATCTTTAATTTTTTTAATATATATATATACATAATATTAATAAAATTAAAAACAAACACCTGGAGGAATGAAGGTTGAAGATCGATTTTCTTGAACCCAAATTAGGGTTATATTCGTGTCGATTTTCTTCATCTGATGTGGCTAGCTCCATCATCGATTTTCTTCATCTGTGTGAATCTGAAGGTTGAAGGTCGATTCCATCACCACCAGATCGAGGGGCTCCGTCTGTGAACCCAAATTAGGGTTATCTTCATGTGGTGTAAATCCAGATCTGCGATACATTTAAGGTTTCGATGCCATCATCGAATGGTCCTTGGTTCGAATCAACCCAAATGTTCGATGATTTCGTTCAACTATTCTGTTTCATGTGTTTGTGATTACGATTGTTTCAGATCTGGTAAGTAGTTTGGATTTAGGGCTAATAATCGTTTAGGTTTCATCTTAGATATTTCAGTATTCCAATCGATAAAAGTTTGTTTGTGCTTCGATTTTTGTTCATATTCTTTACCGATTTTGATTTTGGGTTTTTCGAATTTTGTTTACGACTTTCTTTTTCTACGAGATCTGGGTTTTTTATTAACTTCATTGTTTGGTTTTCGATTTCGTTTTCTCCATACCGCCCTTCTTCATCTGCAACATTTCTTGTTTTTGGTTTCTTCATCTTGAACATGTTCTTCATCATCAACATGTTCTTCATTTTTTTCTTCAAGTGATAAATGATAATGTGTATAATCTTCATCTGCAACATTTCTCATTATGTGAACAAATTTGAATCTCTGATTATGTGTATAATCTTCATTTTTTGATTTATTCTTTGAATCTCTGCTTCAATCCATGTTATGTTTTGATTTCGAACAAATTTTGGTTTCTAAAACAAATTTGGTAATGGTTTGCTTTTTCCAAATTTCAAGTTCATCTGATAGACACAAATAATTATCTTTAGGATTTTTAAATATAATTGGCATTAACTGACATGGCAGCATATGTGGAATTAAGTGGTATAAAAAATAAATAAAAAATGATAAAAATGACTGGTAACCTGATTGATAGGTAAAAGGATACATTAATTGGTAATTTTTGAAAGTCTGATACACTAAATGGTAAGTTTTAAAGTCCAGTACATACAATAGCAAAATGTGACAAGTTGAATACATTTTCATGAACTAAACCCTTTCTTTTAATATATATTAAAGATTAAAAATTATAGATATTTAGATGCACATATGCATTAAATACACACATACGCCTATATATATACACACATCTAATATCTTGTTAAGATTAAACACTAAATTTATTTGCGAGTTATATATGAATTACCACAGGTGGTTCATGCATCACATTTAATATGGAATTACCAAATGTATTTCTTTCTTTATTTATTTTATTTTATTATTAAACTAAATTACATTTTGTTTTAACTTTTTCTACAATTTTCATATTATTAATTACCAGTTTTGTCCTTAGTCAAACTAAAAAGATCAAAGTGTCCATGTCTCCTTAATTTATCTATTTTCTTTAATTTTTAAATATTATTAAATAATAAATCTTTTTATAAAAATAATATATAAATCTCTGTCTCACTATTTTACACCTTTCTCTCTCTCTCCCCCTACAAAACCACCGACAACATCACCTCCACCACTGTTACCCATCACCGCCATCATCACCTCCACCACCGTTACCCACCCGCCCTTCTCTAACCACTCCCCATCAATATCACAACCACTAACCACCACCACTAGTGCAACGACCACAGCCACCCACCACCACCAATTCATGACCCACTTTCTGTTGATTGCAGATCATCAAATACTCCCCTCGACGACAACAGATCTAGGGTTGTGTGATCTCTTCACGTCTGTTTAGATCCGGCGACAAGCACTGTCGACTACCATCACCATTTACTTCTTCTCCTCTTTTTTCTTTTTTTCCCGATTGTTCAGATATGTTCAAATATGTGTATGTGTGTGTTTGTAATTGTTCAGATATATTCAAAACTTCGTATATGTGTGTTCGTAATATGTGAGTTTTTTAGGGTTGTCTTTTTCGATCTTGATTAGCCATGGATCGTGGGTTCTTGACTGAGATTTGATTTCTGATTTTTATTTTTGCCGGATGATTCTTGGTTCTGATTTTGGTTTCTGCTTCTGATTTTAGTCCATCTTTTAGAGGTAGAGAGAGGTGGTGAGTGGTGGTTCTTGTTTTTTATGGGAGTAAACGTGTGGTGAGATGGTAGTGGTAGACGGGATGAGGTGATAATGGTGGTGGTGAGATATGGTAGCATATATATATATAGAGAGAGAGAGAGAGTTAGAGAGAGGGGTGTAAAAGAGTGAGGGAGGGAGAGTCTAGAGAGAGAGAGAGATTTATTTCTATTTTATTTTTATAAAAAGATTTGATATGTAATAATTATAAAAATTAAAGAAAAGGTATAAATTAAGAGGACAAGTGAAATTTGGTCTTTTTAAGATCAAATCCATAAAAAAGAAAAGTTATGAAAAGTTAGAAATCAAATTAAACCCAAAATTTGCAGTGATGTTCTTGAGAATTATAAAATGTGTATAATATGCAAATTAAAAATGTATTCAGAAAAGAGTGAATAATGGTTTAATTATCAATTTTTTTTTTTTATTTTCGCTTTAACAATTAAAGTTTTTTCTGGAATAACTCAGAAAGAGAGTGGCGCCTAGCCGTTGAGAGCGTCTGTTGTCTTTGTAGAGGAACAGTACGATCTTGGACTGGCCCCCTTCGCAAGCGATTTTATCATAAAGTTTTAAATCTAATATGATTAAAACCTCAAAGTTTTTTTCAAATAGTTTAAACCTTGATGTTTTGTTAAAAAAACTTATTAATTACTTAAGTTTTATATGATTTTTGATTTTACCCTCTCTACTTAATTATGCATTTTAGTTTTATTAAAAACCTAACAAAACTTAGAGAGTTAAAAAAAATTAACAAAAATTTAAGAGTTATATCGATTGGAAAAAAACATTAAGGTTTAAACCAAAATAAAGATATAACTTTAAGGATAAAATTATAACAAATTTAAGCTTTATGATAAAATCATTTTAAAAAAAATCGTTTAAAAAAAATCGATGATTAAATTAAAACTAAACTAAAACTTTGACGGCTATTATGGAAATATCTTAAATTGTTAAAAGTGTAGTATTTGATTGTGCGGCGGCGTCCGTAGTATCCCGGCTTCCACTAGCAGAAATGTAGAAGTTATCTATGCTTTGATGACTTTCAGTACAACACGGTCAATAATTTTCAGTAAATCAGAGCCCTCGGTGATTATTTGGGTGCTCCCGCTCCGAAGGGTTAGTGCCCTTGGCCTTTTTATATACTATATGAACTTATGGACTAAAGCTAAGTTAATAATATTTTTGCAACGTTTTGGGCTATTACAGTGAAGCTATTGATAGAAGCAAGTTCTATTCAAGTTGCTCAATGAAACTACGACAATAAATTGTAATTTGGTTACTGGTGTTTGATAAAAGATCTCAATTTTTACAATTGTTATCGAGATTAATATCATGCACATAAGGTGTTCGTTAAAATGTTTGTGCGACAAACCAACTGTTATGGTGATTGCTTTATGTGACTTTCAATTCCATCTGCTTCCAAATAAAATTCCCTCAAATTTACATAATCAGTACTCGCTTTTGTTACTTGCAGAGGTTCGTCTCAACGGCTCAACACTCGAGCTATACATATCACTCCTCCTAAAACAAATACTCCTTTTTTGGAATTATACCAGACCCAGAAACTTTATCCAACGAGAGTGACAAAAGCTGACCGCTATTGTTAATGCTGGCCATATGATCGCCCCAAGTGAGGTCAAAATCTTGGTAAAAAATTTCAGCAGAAACAACCATGAGAAAACAGCTTAGTGCAACCATTAGAACAGTAAAAAGGAGGAGACTTGAGTACCCATATTTCATTCATTATAAGATTTTTAAAACTTCTATAAGAGATAGAAAATGTTTGAAGTTGTGGGCTTGGGGTTTTAGAATCATGCATGTTAGATCGAGAGGGGCAGAGAGGGCCGATGTGTAGCTTATGATTTGAAATTCAGATGGGAAAACAAACAAAATTTATGAAGTCATTTTACAAGATTATTTTTCCTTTTTACGTTTTTATCACATCTGTTCGTAGGTCAACTAACACTTAAGTTTTTGATTTTCTACTAAAGTTGTTTGCCATCTTAGTAATGAATTCACAAGTGACTTTCTGGCGTCAACAAGGATAAATGGAAAATTATGGACCACATAACACAATTGTTAAGCCATAACGCATTGTTCGAGATGGGAATAACCAATGCATTCAGATGGTCTTGCTTGATGAATAGGTAATGTTTCTTTATTATATGTTATAAATTATGCCTCTGTAAGTCTGTATTTGTTTTTGGGGGATTTAAGCTTTTGTGTGGTTAGATGAAACTGTTTCCGTTTAATGAGCATATGGTTTACTATATGGAATGGGATGACATGTCATATGGCTTGATCGGTGAGCATGGGTATAAGGCTCTAAGCTTACTTAGATTTTTATTTGTTTATTTTGATGATTTATATCTGGCTTTTAGGATTATGAGAAACTTCTCAGACACAACTTAGGTAGTGTTTGGTATGGATGATTGAGAGATGGAATGAAATAAGTCATTCCGTCATAATGGAAAAAAATCTGTTTATTAATTACGCAGGAATGGAATGAATCATTACATAAGGAATGTGATTCCTTCCATTTCATTCCATGGGAGATGGGTGTTTTTTTCTCATTCCATCATGGAATGGAATGAAATTTAATTATTAATCTAATTTTTTATATTTTTTACTAACATTAATAAAATTATTTCTAGATATTAATTTAT
>JAUEJL010136360.1:0-11002 GCA_032274825.1 Drosophyllum lusitanicum | reverse complement strand
TTTTTACTCCAATTTTCACACTTTCAAATGTAAAGATTTGGTAGAAATTAGTAACACCCAAAATTTCCACGCTTGATCGTAATTTTTCACTGTTTTAAGTGTATTAATTTTGATAAAAAAGTGTGAATAATCGACATCTTTTTTGTAGTGCAAGAACATTTTCGACTTCAAAAAGAGGGGTGAATTCTAACCAATGTAGGAGTTCATCAACTAGCTTAACTGGTATGTTCTTCACAGTTGTGTATTCCTTAGAAATGTGCTCATAGATTGACTTGTACCAAACTACCCTCATCGCTGTCTAATATGTGTATAAAGATATTGTTATATTTGTGCTTTTTGCTTCTAATGAGAACAACCAATCAATATTACTATGAGATTTCTAAGGATTTCTAAGCAAGATAGTATCTTCAATTACATATTATGAGAAATTTAACAATCAATCGGTTCATAAACCAACATTAATCAAGAACACAAAGAACTCTCTATTACTAGTGCTAAAGGCTGAACAAGGAATCAACCAGAACAAAAAACACGAACTGAAGAAGAAGAAGTCTCGAAGGGAAAAACAAAATCTGGAAGATCATCTCATTTCTATCTTTTGAGCCAGCTTTAAACCAACAATTCACTTTTGCCCCTTGAAGTTTGCTACCAATTCTATTTCCTACTTGAAACATTACAAAACAACTTTAATTAGAAACCTTCATAATTACCGGACTAAAATTGAAGATATGAAAATACTCATAATATTTTAACATCCCCCTCAATTTTAGCTTGGAAAACATCTACAAGACCCACATTTTCACAAAAACAAAATGTTGAGTTGCACTCAAACTTTTAATGAACAAATCTACAACGTTAAGAGAAAAATCAATTTTTATCGGTTTTATAACACCATAGCACAATTTTTCTCTAGCAAAATGTAGATCAATTTCTAAATGTTTAGTGCATTCAAGCAAAACTGTAATTGAAGCTATTTAATAGCTGATTTGTTATCACAATATATTTTTACTCGGACTACTTCCTTTATCCCAAATCATTCAACAGATTTAGCAACCACAAGATTTCACAAGTTACTGCCACCATTGCTCTATACTCTGCCTCAGCTGAGGAACGAGCAACATTCTGCTATTTCTTACTCTTCCATGAAAGCAAAGAATTCCTCAAAAAAACACAAAAGCCGGTTACTAACCTTCGTGTAGCCAAACACCTACCCCAATCGAAATCAACATAAGCACAAAGAGACAGAGACTCACTTTTACTAATATGAACATGTAACACCACTTTTTGAAATTTAACTTATAAAGATACTATTACTGGTTAGCACCAAAATATTATAAGAGTTTACAAAATACTGGTTCAAAAACACATGTGCTATTCATCAGATGACACAGCTAGGGCCTTACCCTTGCTGGAACATGTGTCACCTGCAACATACAACACTGAAACATAAGCTAAACGCTTAGTAAGCATACTATCTGAACTCAATAATCATAAAACAGGAGTAAAGTCTCCATAGGATGTCTCGCATCCAAGCTATAACATCTGCAAAGCTGTTCAAACTGTTACTATATTGGAGTATAGCTACACCACCTGCATAGTCATACCCTTTAACACTGTTCTGGTATTCAGCTACACCGCCTGTGTAGCCATACCTTATCATTGTTCTTGTATACAGCTACACCACCTATGTAGCCATACCCTATCACTGTTCTTGTATATAGTTGCATCACCTATGTAGCCACACCCTATCACTGTTCTGGTATATAGCTACACCACCTGTGTAGCCATACCCTATCACTGTTCTGGTGCATAGCTATACACTACTATTGTACAATGTATATGCATCATAGCTATTTCATATAACAAAGATATCACATAATATAAATCATGGATGCTTACATGATGTTCATATAAGAGAAATAGTAAACTCACCTCGAATCTGATTACTGTGATAAACAAGTAAAGTGTTCTGTCGAGTATCTAGGCACCACCCTATACCAAAGAATACGCTAAACATCACAAACTGATCAAACTGTGCTGAAAATGGGCTTACATGGGCCGTGTACACCTCACGGCCGAATTGGGTCAACACGGCCGAATTCTAGTCACTAAACCATCAAGTCACCCAACCGAATTCGGTTGGAAAAACTGCTATACGGTCACCCGTTGTGTTACAAGTAACCGTCGCTAAAACTTCACAGATATCATTTCTAAGTATCAAAATATATCGCTGCATTTTCATAGACTCTATAGCGACATACTTTGGACAAAAACGAGCCATTTCTAACAACTTCTTAGTGATATCATCCACCGATTCTGTCATTTGTATTAAAGCTAAAAACTCTTCAGTGATCTTATCTACTCGAGCTTTTGGTGCAAACTGCATCTCTAACACTTCTTTACACTGATGTCAAGTCATTGCCTCAATGTGTGCCTCCCCTTTCCATTGTAACAACACTGTCCAACAGTCTTTTACTGCTCCACGCAACAAGTTCGAAGCATACATAACTTTTCATTCTGGTAAACACCCACTTGTACTGAAAACCCCTTCCGTCTTTGCTAGCCAATGATTACTCACAATTGAATCTGTAACCCCCCTTGAAAAGAGGTGATTTGCTTGCTGCAAAATCTCTATAAGTGCTCCCTTGTAATTGATCCATTCTGGCTACAATTCTTCAATCCCCTATACATTCACCATTGCAACCTGCACCGCTGCATCTACACCTTACTGTAACATCACTTTCATTCTTTCTGACACTTGCTCAACTACTTGGTTGATTATATAAGGGATGTTCTCCTGTAGGGATTTACCCAACTCTATGGCTATTGTCTCCCTTATTCTATTATTCTCATGCTCTTGCAATTCCACTGTAACTGGAATCACTCCAGTAGGATTACCCGCAGGTCTAGTGGTTGGGATAGGAATTGCATCTGAATCATCCATGTCTCTAACCTCCCGAGCTCTACTTACCTCAGGCTACTGCGTCGGTCCCATACCAACTCTTTCTACACCAAAATTATACTGAATCTGCATACTTTATTTAACATGCTGTCACACATACATATTCCACATGGCCTATCATTATCTTGTCAAGCTTGGATATGTACCATGAGTTTATAATATATAGGCCCTATACTATTATGAACACATTATACCTTACTTATTCTTAACTTAACCAATCAAACTCCTGCTTCATAATTCAACAATGAACACTTAGCCACATAACTGAGTTACTCATGCATATACAAGATATATCATGCTCAAATTTCTAAAACAGATAGCAATCAAAAACTTCTACTACACGTATGCTCACCAAGGTTTACTTCCCCAGTGATAGCTCCACTTATATGTGTCTGAATCCCTTAAACCTTGGCTCTAATACCAAGTTGTAACACCACATTTTGAAATTTAACTTATAAACATACTATTACTGGTTAGCACCAAAAGATTATCATAGTTTACAAAATACTGGTTCAAAAACACATGTGCTAACAATTACAGAAGATGTGTTAAAAGTTTTCTCTCCAAACACCCGGAGCTATCCATCTGATCAAGGAGCTAGGGTCTTACCCTTGCTAGAACCTGTGCCACATACAACATACAACACTGAAACATAAGCTAAACGCTTAGTGAGCATACTATCTGAACTCAATAATCATAAAACAGGAGTAAAGTCTCCTTAGGATGTCTCGCATCAAAGCTGTAACACCTACAAAGCTGTTCAAACTATTACTGTATTGGAGTATAGCTACACCACCTGCATAATCATACCCCCTAACAATGTTCTGGTATTCGCTACACCACCTGTGTAGCCATACCCTATCACTTTTCTAGTATACATCTACACCACCTGTGTAGCCATACCCTATCACTGTTCTAGTATACAGCTACACCACCTGTGTAGCCATACCCTATCACTATTCTAGTATACAACTACACCACCTATGTAGCCATAACCTATCACTGTTCTGGTGCATAGCTATACACCACTGTTGTACAATGTATATGTATCATAGCTATCTCACATAACAAAGATATCACATAATATAAATCATGGATACTTACATGTTGTTCATACAAGAGAAATAGTAAACTCACTTCGTATCTGATTACTGTGCTAAACAAGTAAAAGTGTTTTGTCGAGTATCCAGGCACCACCATATACCAAAGAATAGGCTAAACATCACAAACTGATCAAACTATGCAGAAAATGGGCCTACACGAGCCATGTACCCCTCACGGACTGAATTCGGTCAACACGACCGAATTTCGGTCACTAAACCACCAAGTCACCCAACCGAATTTAGTTGAAAAACTGCTACACGGGCCGTGTACCTTACATGCTACATGACGATGTTAGCTACATGGCCTATCACCGTCTTAAACTCGGTACATACCGTGTACCCCTTCATGGGCCGTGTACACGTCAACCAACCTGTAACTTACTGTGAAGAACAAACCTGTTTTTCTTGAATTTAAATCCATTTTCTATCAACTTTAACAACTCAGGGTTGTTTCTCTATACCCTAAACACTTCAAAACATACTTATAACAAACACTCTTGATCTTGGATTCAAGCTTTGAATCACTTTTACCCAGTAAAACTTCAAAGCTAAACAAACCATTCATACCTTGAGTTATAAAACTTGATTTGCTGATATTAAAGGCTCAAACTTGTTTTTTCTCTTGCTCAAAAATCACCAAAGGATCCTTCACGTAATATGTATAGATGTTGTGTTTTTTGTGAACCAAACTCAAGATTTTGCTTATATACTCACATCTTTGATCAAATGGCTAAACAACCCCTCTATTTATCAACTTTTAATTTGGCAATTTTCATCCCTCTAGTTTATAAACATGTCTTTTCATTTATAATACTTAGTCATAAAGACTTTTAAACTTTGGGGCGTTACAGAACACCTTTACCATGAGCAATTTTCAAATATCTCAAAACTCTAAACTCTAATTTAAGATGAGTTTCGGTTAGCGCATGCATAAACTGGTTAAGAGCATGAACAACATAGCTAATATCTGGTCTAGTAAGAGTCAAATAAATCAGTTTACCAATTAATTTTTTATAAACAGCCACATTTTTTAACACACCTTAATTTGACCCTGAAACTGGAATCGAAGCATTCATCTTCATAAGAGTATTCATAGGTTTACTTCCTAGAAAACCAAAATCATTTAGAAGTTCAAGGCAATATTTTCTTTGAGAAACACAAACCCAAATCAGTTTTTAGAACTTCAATCCCAAGGAAATATTTTAAAACATCCAGATCGATCAAAAAATTAGACCTCAAAAAGGACATGACTTTATTGATCTCATTAACATCATTCCCGGTTACAACTACATCATCCACGTAAACAAGCAAAGCAACAAACAATTTATCGGATTTTTTTTACAAATAACGAATAGTCAGATTTGCTTTGAGTCAACCCGTTATCAACTAAACATCTTGTTAGTTTTTCATTCCATTGCCTTTGAGCTTGTTTCAACCCATATAAAGATTTTACAACTTTGCAAACTCGCTTATCAGTTTTATCAAAATACCCTTGAGGTAGCTCCATGTACACTTCTTTTAATTCGCCATATAGAAAAGCATTGTTTATGTCAAGTTGAAACAAAGGCCAACTAGAATTAACAGCAACACTAATTAAGGACCTAACGGTAACCATTTTCACAACCAGAGAGAAAGTTTCTTCAAAGTCAATTCCCTCTCTTTGACTATAACCCTTTGCTACAAGTCTAGCTTTATATCTCTCAATTTCTCCGGTTGACTTATATTTAATTTTGTACACCAACTTACAACCTATAGCTTTTCTATTGGGAGGTTAATCAATTAATTCCCAAGTTTTATTTCTAAAAATCACCTCCATCTCAAGATTCATAGCATCTATCCAATTCTACTCTTGAGAAGCCTCATAAAAATTTCGAGGTTCTACACTTTTATTTAACCTTGTGGCAAAATTGAACATTTCAGGACTAAGATTTGAGTAATTAACAACTTTATCCAGCCCATACCTAACTTTACCTTTGATTACAAAGTCATCAAGTCTTTTTGGAAGACTTGAAATCCTATTTGACCTCCTAAGACTCTCAGTAACACTAGTTTCAAAAGGAAATGAAGTTGTATCATGACTACTAGTATTTTTAATTTGATGATTACCTCGGAAGGATCATTCTCAGAAAATATATCAGCATTAGATGTTTCAGAAGAACTTTCTTGCTCTCGGTAACTCTTTTAGAGCTACCAAAAGAACTAGTACTACTGACATCACCTTGAGAAGTCCCTTCCCTTTCATTATTGGGATTTTTAAAATGGAAGTCCTCAAAAACAACATAAGGTGTGTCAAAAAAATTCAAATGATTAACAGAACTTTCAGAAACACTCAAACATTTTCAGAATTTTGATTTTTGGAAGTAAAAAGAAAAATGTTTTCATAAAACTTCACATCCTTAGAAAAGAAAACAGTTTTATTTTCTAAACTATAAAGTTTATTCCCCTTTTTTGAATTTTAATAACCAATAAGAATACATTTTTTGATTCTAGATCCAAACTTATCTGAATTGTCCAATTTAGTAGCAAAACATAAACAACCAAAACTTCTTAGACCAAGAGAGGGATCATTGCCATAAACCAATAAGGAGTTTTTCCATTCAAAACTAAGGAAGGGGTTCTGTTTATAAGATACGTAGCAGTCAAGACACATTCACTCTACATATTAAGCGGAATTCCCCCTGAAACAAAAGAGATCTATTAACATTAAGAAGATGTCTGTGTTTCCTTTCAATAACCCCATTTTGTTGAGGTGAATAAGCACAAGAAGTTTGATGAACTATTCCTTCGGTTGTCACAAACTATCCCATTCGATTGTTTATAAACTCAGTTACATTATCACTACGGAAAGTTTTGACTATTTTGTTAAATTGATTTTTAATTATATTGTAAAAAGACACAATATTATCAAAAGTTTCCTCTTTTGGATTACATGAGATAAACCTAAAAAGCTCGTGTAAAGTCATCAACAACAGTTAAAAAATACTTAAAACCCTCTTTGCTCACTACTTTATATGGACCCCAAACATCCAAGTGAATGAGTTCACCTAAATCTTTGGATTTATGATCACCGATAGGAAAAGGTTCTCTAGTCTACTTTGCCTTGTGACAAGTTTCACAAGGTAAAACAGTCTCATTTCCCAAATTCAATTTTGACTTCAACACAGACAAAACTTGATCAGAAGGATGTCCTAACCTAACATGCCACAACCGTCTAGATTGATAACTTGTATGAGCACCATTACTTACAAAATCCTTAGGAATTTCTCCTACATCAAAGTAATACAAACCATCCCGCTCACTACCCGTCCTGAAGGTCTTTCTTAGAGACAAATCCTGTATGTAACACTTGGATTCATCAAACGCAATAAAAAATTTACTATCTTTGGCTAATTTATACACAAACAACAGATTTACATAGTAATTTGGCACAACCAACACATCACGTAAAACTACATTGGCAGTAAGCTTCAAATCTCCAATTTTTTTAATCTTAGCATTAGTTCCATTTGGATGACCAACACTTAAATTTAAATTAGTAACATTAACAAGATTCTCAAACCCTTTTTTCAGAAATTATTATCTGTTAGCACCTGAATCTACGATCCAACCTGAATGATCTTTACCCTTAAAAAAACTATTCGAATTAAAAAAGGACAGCTTAAAACAAAAACTACCTGCCATGTTAGCATAAGCAGTTTCGGCAGCCTTCTTTTTATTTATAAGATTCATTAGCACAGAGAGTTGTTCATTTGTGAACGGCAAAGAAGAACTAGAACTTGAAGTAGACACACCAACATCTGATTTTTCAGACACACTATTGTTACTAGAATTTTTTTTTTCAAAATTTGGATTATTATTCCTCTTGTCATAATTGTCGGGATATCCAATTAGTTTATAACACCTTTCAACCGTGTGTCCTTTTAAACCACAATTTACACAAACAAAATTAGAATTCCTTACGTTTCTATTTTTATTATCATTTGTTTTTGCCACAAAAACAATGTTTTGACCCTTCACATTAGTTTGACTTAAAGAAACACCTCTGTGTGATTCTTCTCTCGAAATAATAGCAAATGCAGTTTTCACATTTGGCAAGGGATCTCTAGTAAGTATGTTGCTTCTAATAGGCAAATACATTTCATCCAATCCCATAGAAATTGCATCAACTTCATTAACTGAATATGATCTTTATAACCCTTAGAAGCGTTACAAGGACATTCCACTAATCTAACGAGCGCATCAAATTGTTTCAAAAAAGAATTCAACTTATGGTAATAATCTGATATAGACTACCCATTTCGACACAAAGAATTAATCTTATTGGTGAAGATTAAAAATTACAGATTCATCAACTTTATCATTAGTTTCCTTCAACTCTTGCCACACAGTTGAGGCATCTTTAGAAAGTATTTTACCACGATATAAATCCTCAGTTATAGAGCCCACAATCCAAGATAGAACAACAGAGTTGCATCTATCCCACTGTTTTTCTAAAACCTCATCATTATATAGTTTATTGATAGTACTAGCGGTGAGCATAAGTACCGAAAATACTGAACCGTACCGGCACCGTACCAGTACTGGTACCGAGTTAGAGCTTTCGGTCTGGTACTTGGTACTTGAAATATTGCTAAATCGGTATTCGGGATTCGGTATTTGGGACTAGTACCGAAAAAACTAGGTAAAATAGGTACCGGTACCGTAGTATGAATACTCGGTACGGTATTCGGTACCGTCTTTAAACCAAATTCGGTATTCGGTAAAACCGGTACCGGTTCCGGTACCATGCTCACCCCTATGTTTGAGTAAACACGTATAATAAACAGATAATGTTTAATTAACGTGTGTAACCCTACTAATCAGGTCATATATAAGTTTTGTGGATTGATGCGTGAGCCCATTTACAATATGTCAACCCATTTAGCTTTTATAAAAAATATAGTTCTTGCATTGACCCGACAACCCATTTATGACATGACAACCCGCAAATGACCTGCCAACTCGTATTTTTAAACGGGTTATGTGGGTCGTATTCGTGTCTCATATGTACGATCTACTGTTTTGAATCTTGAAAACAAATTAAAAAACGACTTGTTTCCAGGTTGCATGTTCCTAACTTTATTTTACATTTAGGGCCGGTCCAACCATTTTTTGGGCCCTGGGCAGAAATTTGAAAAGGGCCCATAAACTAAAATTTATTTCAAATAAGTAAAATTTACATAGACTTATATATATATATAAAGATTAAAAAATTGAAACACTTACTATTAAATAACTCCATTCTCATTTTTCATTCAAACTAGAAAAATCACATATTTAAGCTAAGACAAGAGACACATATTGAAATCAACTACTCGAATTCACAATCTTACAATATCACAGATTCACACAATAGTCAGTTAATTAATAATTACTTAATAAACTAAGGAAGATAGGATATAGGAAGTTATACACACCTGAATTTCCAATTCAGACTTCACTCTTCATAAACTAAGAAAGAAAACTGAAACCCTATTCCAAAAATAAGCATCCAAGCCACTGTCGCCTATCCCTAAAACAAAATTATCATTGTTTGAATATTAGAGAATTGGTGTCTGATTTGATTCACCATATGCAAATAAACATTAAGAAAATTAGGAAGAACATAAGGATTAAAATCAGAAACTTACCGTCTTTGTCATAGTGTCACCGTTGACCGAAGATTCGATGAAACTTAGGGTTTTGATTCACAATCAACGACTGTCAGCAAAGACGCCAAGATAACAACCTAGGGTTATGATTCGACGAAACTTAGGGTATACGGATCTTTCAATTTTGAAGTTTTGATGATGGAAAGGATGAAGGGAAGTCATGAGACTCATGATTCGGGAAAAACTCAGCAAATACGCCAAGATAACAACTCAATTGAGGACTTGATGATCTGTTTCAACACTGAGGCGTCAATAATCGATTGAATGGATGAAGGGAAATCGCAACTGCTGTGTTCCACACGGAGGCAACGATTCATAGACCTGTATGCGTTGAGGCGTCGATTGATGGGACCGAGGCAGTCTGTATGATTCTCCAGGCAGAGGCGTCTATTTCGCTTCCCAATTATTGGAGCATGCATCGTTCGTCGTTTGCATTGCTTCCTGATTCAAGGCGTCGATTGGGCCCCCTAGAGTATGTGTATATTTAATCAATCGGTTAGGCCATTCCCCCTCTTCTGCTTCCGGGCTTACCACCTTCTTTTAGTGGGCTAAATACATACATACATACACACACACACACACATATATATATATATACACTTAAAATTACTAGTGGGCCCTTCATGGTGGCTCAGGCCAGGGCTGACCCTGTTCACATTATTAAATAAAAAGGTAAGGTTTGTATAACGCTTTTTAAATTTGGTTACTATTATGATAATTTGTTCCTATATAAACTACTTAAATCATTAAACACTGAATTGATTTAATAATATGTAAGTTATTAAATGCTATTATCAACACAAATTTTTTTTTATGATTTTTATTTCAAGTTCACACGTAATTATACTTTTAATTATAAGGTTTTTCCCTTATACCAAAAGTTTGTTTGTTAGGTTGTTCATATGTAACGTATGTGATGTCGTTTTATTTGTTTTCTCTTTTATCTTCGACTTATATCTAAAGTTAGTCAACACTATTTAATATCTATATATACCTTATAAAAATCAATAGTGTATTAAAATCGATAAAAGGGTCAAATATGGTTTAATCATCAAAGTTTTGCTTGATTTTCGGTTTAACCATCAAAGTTATTTTTTGAATGATTTAACCATAAAGTTTTCATTGATTATCATTTTAATCCTTAAGTTTTGTTTGGTTTTCACTTTTACCCGTTTGTTTACCTTTAACCTGTTTAATAGGTTAATTAATATATTTCTTTTATTTTTTATTTTTTCTTAATCTTGTTC
>JAUEJL010136359.1:242-23215 GCA_032274825.1 Drosophyllum lusitanicum | reverse complement strand
AAAAATCTAAGGATGCATGTGCCAGGACTTGAACACAGGTTAACACTATCACTTAGCAAGGACACAACCACCAAGACAACTTCAAACTTGTTTTCTAAATATGCATTAAAGTATATAAAATAAGAGGTTTTTGGGCAGAATAAGACACAACTTTTTCCTGCAAAATGTAAGGTATATATAATTATTATTAGAATGTCGCATTTTGATGTGTTTTATGACTTGCATATTGCATTCCAGTAGTTCTACTAATTTTAAATATGTGTTTATATTGCAATAATACGCCCCATTACATCACTGAATTTGTGTTATTTTTAAGTTTTAATTATTTTTTAGATTATTGTTATAACACCTTGAATCTCGCTTTTATAAACTTAAGAATAATTAAGCCGGAATAAATTACAAAATGTCCTGTTTGTTTTACAGAATTCAAGGGAATGGAATGTAATTAAATTGAAAACAAATTTCGTGTTGTATTACGTTTGGTAAACTTATTTTTGAATAAAATCTCATTTGTTGGAATGTTTGCATCTTCTCAAGTAGTGGAAAGTCCATTCCATATGTGGGCTTAATGTAATTAAAATCAATCGCATTCCTTCAAATTATGCGAAACAAACGATACCCTAATGTTTTAAAGGAATTATTAGTGATTTAAGGAATTATGGCCAAAAAGGGATAAATGTGAGTGAGAGGTGCTAAGATTTAAAACTCATAAGTTTAATAAAACCTAATTAAGGTTTCCTAACCCACATTTGTACAACAGGTCTATTTGTACAGCAGGTATTAGATTTGTGTTTGTGGGTTTAAGTGTCGCACCCAATTGGTAATTGAGATATTAATAGTTACATTATGTTGAAAAGTTGGGATAATAAACTAAAAGGGAAATCATCCATGTTGTCAATAGTATTTATGGTTGTACTCACAACATCACTTACGACATGTTCTCGAGTTATTTTAAAGAGGTGAAGGAAATGATTGCTAAGGAATAAAGAGGAAAATTGTGTTCTTGAGTTTTTTTAAGAAAGGAAGGAAAGGATTGGAAGGGACAATTTTATTATTTTCATGTGTTAAAACTTTCCTCCAACTGTTAGAATGATTGAGAGGGAGATTTTTCATTCCCTTTCCTTTGTTTAAAAACTCGAGAACAAGATGTTAAATCATCAAACATACCCTTCATTTAATTGAGTTATGAGTATAATAACACTTAATATAAGTGTTATTGACAGCATGAATGATTTCACTTTGATTAAAATAGTCAGAACTCGAAGTTTTTTAAATTAATTGGTCATTTGAAATAGGTAGTCATTATTTTGGACTCAAAACATAATTTTTGGGTTAACATACATGGTGAAGTGCTGAAAAATGTTTAGAGGGTGTAGTGGGAGTGTTTTTGTTATTCAAAGGATTGAGATAATGTTAGTGATTTTGTTTCATACAAAATTTGACTTTTAAGAATACATTTGACTTGTTTAATGTATTTATTAGTCACGACCTATGTGTAGTTTGAACAGTGAGTCGATGACCAATATGTCTTTCAATGATTAATATATCATTATTTACTAGTTTATAATTGCAGACATGTGAGTTACACTAACATTTGTTTAAAATGTACAATGGAACACATAACGGGTTGTTATATAGATTGCTCGGTCATGTACTGTATACTGATAATACCAAACTTGATAATTATTATATCCGGTGGAATTCTTGAAGTGTTTTATTACCACCTAAACTAATGATGCAATTTTTCGAACAATATTTTTGTTGCATAGCAATTACAGTTCTACTTAAGGTTTAAATAATGGTTTTAAAGTTAAAATTGGTTTGAAAATTATGGACGTTATTGTTAGGAACAAATATTCAAAATGTGATGCTTGTATTTGGCCGGAGATATTCATGGCCAGAAGATAGTGTTTCCATTTTCTCACTTTTTTTTAAATTTTTTATTGATAGTTGGTATTAGACACGTTTTAGAATCCGGTTTGGCACTGACGTACTATGTTGAAAAGTGGACAACTACAAGATTAAGTGATAGGAAAAAAAGGTTGACCGAATGTGATAAAAGACAAGCCTTAAAGAGTTGAAACTTAAAAGGACATCTTGTCCCATGGGTCGGTTTGAGATACCCGGATTGAATTTATTTTGGGTGGGTAAATGGTTGGATCCGTTTTCAATTACCCTAGCCATGGGAATATCAGGAACTGTTGATCAAACAAGGTGTTCATCTCAACATTTATTTCTCTCATCTATCAACAATACTAACCCTATTAGTATTTATATATCACAATCCAGATCGCATGAGGGGTGAAGTGATCAACGTTCTTCATTCAATCTCCTTATTATGTCCCAATCCGATGTTTCGTATAGGTATCTCAATTTATACAACGTTGAATTTTTCTTCCATCAGTCAACGTTTTCATGTTTTTTCAAGATCTTTTTCGCTTGATTCTTATTTGATAAAATGCTTAGTGAATCGGGTTTTCATCTATCCGCATCGCATCTCTTAGGTTTTTAAATACATTTATGGATTTGATTTGAAGTTCTGTAATTGATTTGACCATGTCTTTTCCGATTGTTATTCACTCTCAGTTGCTACTCTATTAACTTAATTTGTGATTGAACAAGATCTTATTTGTGATTCTATGAGTGAATTGTTTGTAGTCTGTCTGACCCTTGCATTTCATAAAAGAGATGTATAAGTTTGTAAAGAATTTAACATGTGTCTCTCAGCGAAAGGAATGTTACATGTGTTATGGACCATTTCAGCACGTGCATGTATGAGTTGTAAACAGAGTTAGTTAGAAGTCAGTTGAGAGATTAGTAGTAAGTGGGTATTAACATGTATCTGTGTGTAAGAATTAGTCATTCATAGATCAAGATTGTATTCTGCTCCTTTCCTGTGCTCTGTGCACTCATATGAATAATAAAGCTTTCACTGATTACTTACCAATTCTTCTTCAATTGTGTAAGAATTCCAAGTTGTTGGTTAAGTTCTTTCAATCTCTTTGATTCAAAGAACTAGGTTCATTACAACATGCCTACATACAATGTCTTTTGGTAATAGATGGTACATTTTTTGGTTAATCTTTTATTTTTGAATCCATATTTATCTTCCTATTAAGACCTAGAAATCATGTTTTTCATAAGACGGGTATATTTGTTTATGTTAAGGAAAATATATGCAACTATGTAAGAACACAGAATGGAGGTGAATCGTGCTTTCCATAGTTTGAAACCTATTTTAAAGACTTGTTCTTTTATCTTTGAAAATCAAGCTTTTAAACTTGTTGGTTGGTAATCAAGGTGGTTATATGAAATGCATTTACTATTCAAGAAGTAGGTCGAATAACAAGTAGATAATGCAATTTTTTTGCAAAATTATAAATCAATCAGTAATGTACAGAGAAAGAGTAAGAGAGATATTAGCACAAGCACATAACTACATAAGGATGTATAGTGGTTCAAGTGAGTGTTAGTGTTACTAATCTAATATAACCCACTACTTGGCTTCACAAGAGTTTTGCTCCGTTGAGTTCTCTCTTGAAAAAGAAAAAGATCTATTTTACAGTCCTCTCACTTAGATGGAAGTGATCACCATATGGTTTATTAGTAGTGAGTGGTGACTAGTGACCATCTCTAATCATTTTTCCTAGTTCACGTAGTGATCACCGTTGAACTTCTGCTAATCTTTTTTACCACTCTTGCTAAATGAATGCCTAAACTGATTTAGTTGACCTGGTGGTTGACGGTATTGGATATATATTTGAAAATATTTTATAGTGTGGGAAAGTTCATTGAAGTGAGGAATCAAGTGCCTTCAAACTAGGAGATGGAAAATCTAATTTTTGGTACCTTTAAACTAGCCGTTGAGATGTGTAAGTCAAAGAGTATTTTTAAGCTTTATGGCAAGCTAGGTTCAATGCAAAAACGATTCCCGACCATTGGTCAATGACTAAATTAACCTATTTAATAGTTTATACCTTTTAGGAAGTGTGGGGATCAAGGAGGGAAGAGCTTTTAAGTAAGTCACACCTAAATTGTTTGGCCTCTAGCTTTTTTAACAAGTTGTGTATTCCAGGTGACTTTGAGTTTTAAATTTAACCTCTTATTGCAGATATCCCTTGATCTTCAGCCTTTTTATATAGCCAGTTTAAGTTTATAAAAGTGTATTTGTTTGTATAAGAGCCTCTTTAAATGTGTTTGTCAAATGTCTAAGTGATCTTAAGATTTGATCCAACATACAGCAGTTAACCTTATTTATGTCAATTGTGAGTGCTTGAATAATCCAAACTTAAAAATCTTCGATTACACTAAAGTTGGATTTTGTTAAAATCTCCTAACCATGGATGGTCACACCATGGTTCTTCAACAGTAGACCTTTTTTTGAACTTTTCGTTGTTTTGAGGCTTTTTTTTGTGTGGCTTGAGGATAATTTTCCAAACAGTAGATGGTGGCCAGCTCGACCGTACTCCACTGTTATCTTGTATGTTAATTATGCTCATATGATTAATTATATCATGCATTTATAAAACACGTGGATAATGTTTGACATCCTCACAATCTAAACGGGTTGTTAAAATGTTTGTTCCATTTTGCACCAACAATATAATAATATATCCTCCTTTCCATTTAAGATTTCATTTTGGCTCTTTGATCAACCATTGAATGAGCTTCCACCATTAGGTTATGTGATATATAAAACATGGCAGAAATGCATCCTCAACAACAACCTGATTATCATACAGCTTGAAGTATTATTGTAAAGATAGATACTGCAATACTGCATTACAAACAAAATCTCGAAGTCCATTAGCTATGCATCTGCTGACATAAAACTCAGTTTCCCATTAATGTTCTTATCTGGTCTTTAAATCTATAACTGGGGAAGGGCAAAACAGTCTATGAGTTCATATGTAAAAGGTCAAAATGATTTATATTGGATTGTTATCTATGAATATCTATGGTTTTATATTCTTTAAACTAACCTGCTTTGCAATTGAATTGTATGTAAAACTGCTTATGTCTTAATCTTTGATTTTGGTTTCTTTGAAACAGTTGCGGTTCATGTGGATACCCTTTGAATCTAGCATCCTCAAATCGTATAGCATCTGAAATTGGCTCCAAATATCGCAAATCCATTAGAAAAGGTTCTATATCTTTTGAATCCGTTGATCTTAGTCGATTCACTCAATTAGACGAGCCATCCTGTTTTCCTGTTTGTTTAAACCGTCAAGGTTCAAAAACAAAGCTATTATGCCGCCAATGTGGTGTTCATATAGGATATGGGTACGGAGATGCACATACCTTTCATGACATCGAATCATCTACCATACCCAACTCATACTATAAGCAAATTGTGGTAAAGATTCGAGCTTTACAACCTTTAGACACTGTTGGCTAACTACATTAATGATAAAACAATGGAGGCAGGTGATAAAGCCGGTTACTCTTTCATTATGCATCTTCCCGATGATTGTTTATTTTTTATCTTTGAAAAAATTGATTCTAGTGATGACCGGGAATCTTTTGGTCTAACTTGTCATCGTCTGCTTCATGTTCAAAATTCAAGTCGTAAGTCATTGGAGTTTGGATGTTCATTCTCTCGATTTAGCAACTCATTGTCTAAAACCGACATCGACATAGATTCATTCCTTCTTGACAAGTTAATCAAACGTTTTACACAGTTAGAGTCATTATCCTTGTGTGGGTGTGTAAATCTCCAAAATTCAGGTTTGAGTCAGTTGCAAAATTATGGGTCAAAATTGCAAACTCTCTATCTCGATTGTTGTTTTAAAGTTACAGATTCGGGACTTTCTTCTATTGCTATAGGTTGTCCAAATCTGTCATTCGTTAGTCTTTATCGTTGCTTAATAAGCGATAGTGGATTAGAACTTTTAGCTGAATCATGTTTATTTCTAAAAGACTTAAATCTTGACTGGTGTTCCTTCATAACTGACTGTGGAATTCTCTCCGTCACAAGAAATTGTCGTGAGATACGAGCAATCAATATTTCTCACTGTGAGAAAATCAAAGGAGTTGGGTTTGAAGGATGTTCTCAAACTTTGGCCTGTTTGGAAGCCGAATCTTGCAGGCTTGATCCAGAGGGCGTAATGGGAATCTTAAGTGGAGGTGGGCTGGAGTATCTGAACGTTTCTTGTCTTAGTTGGCACATTCGGGGTGATGGCTTAAGAGCAATTGGTGGCGGGTTTGGTGCAAATCTTAGAGTCCTTAACTTTCGGGTATGTAGAACTGTTAGGGATGAAACGATACTTGAGATCTCAAAAGGGTGCCCGTTACTTAAAGAATGGAACCTATCTTTGTGCAGTGAGATCACAGTCTCGGGTTGGGAATCGATTGGGATGCATTGTGGTAATCTTGAGAAGCTTCACGTAAACGGGTGTGGGGGTCTTTGTGATAGAGGATTATTAGGTCTAAGGAATGGATGTAAACGCCTCGAGACTTTGTACATCACGAGATGTAGACGAGTGAGTTCATTGGCGATCACATTATTCAAGATTGCGAGATGGGATGTGGAAATTAAACTCGAAGAAATTATGTGTATTATGCCAGAAAATTTCTTTCGAAGATGATTTTGGTAGAACTCCAGTAAGTTAATGGAATATACACAGTATTGTTTTATTCATGGTGTTACTGTTTTGAGTTGTAATTGCTCATATTCAGGAAGAGTTTATTCATCTGCTGTACCTGGATCTCTAGACATGTGTTGTGTTGTGTTGCATTTCATTGTAAAGAATTGATTTATATGTGCATATTTGTGAGTTCAAAGTTTAAACCTTTCAGTTTGTTAATACTTTCAACAATCAGGATTTTAACTTCAATATAATTCAAAAGGGGTTCAAACTTTTTTTTATATTAAAAACAATACAATAAACTTTCATAATTCATATCATTGTATGCATACAACTTTTTTGTATGTCTGAGTTTTGGTTATCTTTGTATACAAACTTTAAATAATTTTCATTGTATACTAAAACTTGCATACGTACAAGGATTATTAAAATTGATTGTATTGTTTTTAAAATAAAAAATATGTTACATATAATGGTAACTAAGATAAGGTTCATTGTATTTTCATATAATTTTCCCAATTTTAATCTCAAAGTGTGGTTGACTTTACGTGTTAGACAAACCTCGTAGCGGTTTGACCGCACAATACTTATTTTCGTGTTAATTGTTGTTGTAATCGAATCATATAAATATAGTAATTATTATTTAAGGTGAATTTACCCACCCACCTGTTACATATATTATGTATCTAATAGAACTTCACAACCTTTGTTTAAAGAACACCTTAATAGCACATAAATACACCAAAGGGCCTTTGTCTTAGGGAGGTGATTTGTATACAACAATATTTTGTCATACACAACAAAAAGAGTTTGATTGGACGATTATACCCTTAAACATGTGGATAGAAATAATTAACAATGGGATTCTAAGGATATAAATGTCATAATTGTTGTGTATGATGAAACATTGTTGTGTACAAATCACCTCCTTTTGCCTTAGGGTATCAACTCCTTGAGGTCGATAGCAAGTCTCGTCCAAGACAAAATATGTAAAAGTAAGGTGTGTAAGTTTGATGTACACAAAAATAGCACATAAATACAATATATATCAAACCTTTATTTTTTAACCTTTAAATCGCAGTCGACCACCCTCGTCTCCAACCAATACCACCCATCATCGTCATCTTCACCACTAGCTCATTAACCTCACCTCTGACAAGCATATCAAACCCAAACTCTCTATGATTCCACCATCACTAGTACACACCACCACCATCTAGACCATAAATCTCCAACATTCCACTACCATCATCAACACAAACTAGCACCACCCGTAACTCTAAACCTTTTTACCTGTTCAGACAATCTCTCTCACACACACATGGAGGCAAAAAGGCCGAGATAGAGGTTTGGGTAAAGAGAGGGGGTAAAACCATATTTATGTAATACATTTAATCTATTATAAAAGGGCAAACTGCTTTAAAATACAATAGATTTTGGCTAAGCTACTATTGTATACACCATTTTTTTAATTAATACAAGAAACTTTCAAAATCATACCATTTTATGCAAGTGACCTATTATAACAGGTCACCTACTTATACCAACCGTTAACCTTTTCTTTTATTATTATTTTATATTTTTTAATGATTTTTACTAAGAAAACATTTTAGATAAATATGTTTTTGAAGATAACCAACAACAAAAGCAGATCTGGAGAAACAATAACACATTTACACTCCAAAAGCTACAAATTTGAGGAATTGAGGGTTTGAATATACATCTAGAAGAACAAGAACAAAAGCAGATCTGCAATTTGTATAACACCTCCACCATACAATCGATCATGAAGATCGATTTTGAGTAGGGTCATCTTAAGCGGCGGGCTACACAGGCAACCACCTAGGGCCCATGGCTAAATGGGGCCCATAATAAGTATAATCTCTTTTATGTGTGTGTGTGTGTGTGTATAAAGTAAATAACCAAGTTTCTTAAGCCCAAATGTACGGACAGATAGGAAAAGAAAGGCCTAATTTCTTAGGCTCAACATCTGAAATACGGACTTAGAAAATAAAATAGCAATCAGCTTGAAAATCGCGGATGCATAGCAACCTTGTAGGGGAAAATAGTGAAATCATGTTGCGGCAAACTATTTGGCTATAGATCAGAAGTCGTTGGTGATTGGTTCTCCTTTCATTCTTTGCAAACGATGAAACGCAAAAAACAAACCACAATGTCAAATCATCCAATCCAAAATTCTTTGGTCTTTCCTAAAAATGGTAGGCGGTTTCTTATGAAATGATCCGATCATCGGCAATTCGCATTTTGGAATTTCGAAGTTGGTGATTTTAGTAGAAAAAAACTGAGTTTTAGTAGATGGTAATAAGTTACTTGAAATCAGTGTACCACATACAAGATCAGATTTATCATTTGAGTGAGACTCAAGAGTTTTGGTAATTAATTTGCATTTAATCTTTATTTCTTAATTCCAGTTTATGGTTGCTTGGTTTGGTAATCAATTTGCATTTGAATTATTGATTTCTTGCAAAGTTGCAGAATAGGAAACATATAGTGAGAGTTCTTTACTCTTTTCAGAATCAAGGCTTCAATGTTCAATTGTCAAAACTCCAACAAAATATGTATAAAGTTTCTTTTATCTTTGATTTCTTGTTTGGGTTATTGCTTATTGATTATTAGTTGATTAATTTGTTTTAGTTACTTAAAACCACTTACATACCTTAGTCACTTATTAACTGGTTACTTTAAGTTACTTGATACTTATTTAAAATCTTGAAACACTTGAAAAGTAGCCAAATATTATTGATAATTAGTTAATTAGTTTAGCGGTTATTTAGTTTATTAGATAAACTGGTTACTTGAATCACTGTATCAAATTAATTGGTGTGTTTTTTTGCATAGTTGAATCACCCGATATCAAGTTAATTGGTTTGTTTACTTGAATACCTAAATCACTTTATAATTAATTAATAAATCAGGTTTTTCAAAATACATTTATCCTATAGTAAAAAAATAAATAAAAGAGAAGAATTTAAAAACCTAAAACGATTTTAAAAAAAGTGAATAAATAGATTTATAAAGAATTTAAAGACCTAAATAATTACAAGTTTTTTATCGATGTTTTTATATATTTTAGTTTTTTATTGTATTATTTTAATATTTTAAGAGATCCATTTTTAGTTTTGCTCCGAACTCAAAAAATAAGTGAGACGGTCCTTATTTTGAGGGTTGATTTGTGACTGCAATTTGTACAATTTTGAGGGTATGAATATAGATCTAGAAGACAAGAACAAAAACGATCTACAATTTTGACTCCACCGACGTCGACCTTGAAGATCCCCAACTCGACTGCCGTCACACTTCCACCATACTGTCACCACCGTCAAAAGGTACGATTTTGAAGCATTGCCGTCTGAAAATCTGCTACAAATGGGGTTTTTTACTCCAAACCCACCGCTGCTGACGCTTCATGTTCAAGCACCGCCGCCTTGAAGGTACAATTTTGAAGAACTACCACCTGAAAATAGGCTTACGATTTTGAAGCACTAACGCCTAAAAATATGCTTCAAATGGGGTTTTTCTTTTTACAGTTTCTCATCATCATTTGAAGATCTGAAGCCTTGAAGTTTTAGGTTTTACAGATTGAACTATTGAAGCATTCACTTGTTCTTTATTTTTGTTCTTGATGTGCTTATGGGATTTATGATTTTCAATCTGGATTTTGTTATTTAGTTTTTATTTTTGTTTGATGTTCTTGACATTTTAGTTAGAGATGTTCATCTTCAAGAACAAATACATATAAAAACCGAAAAATTATTAGGAAAAATATTAGAAAATCAATAGATAACCTGTTACCTGCTCGTCAAGTTACCATGATATACAATGATATGATTTTAAAAGTTTCTTTGTATTAATTTTTTTTAAAAGTTCATTATATACAATAATAGTTTAATCAAAATTCATCATATTTAGAAGCAGTTTGTCCATTCCGAAATATTAAAAGAATAACTAGTAATCACGACTTTAAGATTCTAAAAAAATTTCACAAATTTAACTTGTTTTTATCCCATTTTCTTAATTATACTTGATCGCTTACACTTTTAGAATTCTTTGGACAACTCAGCCGCCTCATTTTGACCCAGGTTTGAAATCTTACTGACCATCTTCTGTCATTTTTATAATTATAAAATTGATTCATCCACAAAAGATACTATACTCTTTAAACTATGTTACAAATTAGTAAAACGTATATATTAATTAATGAATCAATTTTATAAGTAGAAAAATCTATCCCTCTATGTTTTATAAGATTAGCATATAGCTGGAACAACAGAAAGCAAATTAGTACAATTATATTCATCTAAAACAAACAAATTTGAAACCAGAAAATTGAACACCACCTCAAAGACACCATCAAGGCCCCCCCTTAGAAAAGAAGTCAGAAATCTCATGGTACATTCTTATTCTCCTTTTATCGGCAACATCTTTCGATACAAATAATAATACGCCTATAGAGATCGAAATAAAAAGATTATATCACACGAAAAGGATCTCCAAATACATAGAATACCTTATCTATACACTCAATCAGCACGGAGTACATCTGTATTCCTTCATTCCATACAGATGGCTGACATTTGTCGGTTGTTTCATCAGCAAAGTGGCTCCTTTCTTCTGCTTGTTTGTTAATGGTGACGAAAAATATCAATTGTTTCCCCATACTCCATCCCAGGCACCAGCAGGTGCCCCTTTGGGTCCCTCCATTTGAGCTTGAGGACCATGTGGTCCATTAGGTCCAGGTGGGTGAAGCTTGTTAGGCTTTGTTTTAACACCCAAGATTCGCAATACAAATCTTGCCAACTCTCCATATAATAAGCCTGATCGATCAAACAACTGCAAATAGGATTCACCTAAAGTCATGAGTACATAAACATGCAAAAGTTCCTCTTAAACACCTGCTGCACTTCAATGTTTAAGATGCTGGCAGAGCTCTAGTTAAACATGATTATCAGAGGGCACAATATTGACCCCTTAAATGCCTCGACTTGGGTTTTGCTATATGCCAATAAAATTGGTCAAATCATAAACTTTACTAAAAGAGAAATCGGTCAGCCTAAAGCCAATTGAATGCATACAACCTCCTAAATCATTTTATTCAATCATTCAGATTCTTAGTGCAACTATACTGTTTTCATAGTCATAATTAGCGCATTCATTATTATTTATGAAAAAAGAACAAAAAGTGTTCATTGGCCAACCCAACCAGGCATGGTTCATTCTGACCCAGGAAAAAATGACCCATTCCAGTTTGAGCTTGTTTTGAGTTGTTTCCCAAACAGGACTCGACCAGCTTGCCACCTTTGCTAATCATGGAAGAATGAGATATAATGACAAACACAAAGACATGAAAAATACCTGAAGAAGGGCAGACATGAACATGTGGAATGCCTGAGCATTTTGGTCTATCAACATTGCCACTCGCCCAAAGAAAGTTACAAATCCTTGCATCTGGAGACATGCAGAAATTATTTATTGTAAAACATGTTTAGTCAAAGACAATATGAGCATTCTCATGTATCATGATAGTGTTGTTTGACTTACCACACGCATCAAAGAAATCCAAAACCCTGGAGGTTGTGAAGGAGCACCAAACGGATTGTTTGGATCATCGTCACCATACGGACCCCCAGGCCCGCCCATGCCCATGCCCATACCCATACCCATACCCCCCATACCCATGCCCATGCCTCCATAACTGTTGTACATTCCTCCACCATACATGCCACTACTACCACCGTAAAGGCCACCATAACCTCCTCCTCTATACATGTTGTTTCCATATAAACCACTACTACCATAGGATCCCATTCCACCATATGAACCATAACCTCCAGCCCCATAACCAGAATTGTAACCCAAAGTGGAACCATAGCCCGCACCTGAGACATAAGATTAAGAAATCATTCGATTACACACTAAAAGGAGTAGGTATTGGAGCTTGTTGAAGCAAAAAAAAAAAATAGTCCCATGGCCTTGCCTAAAAAAACTTGTCATGAATATATATTTCAAGTAATCAGCTTTTTTTAACTTGAAAGAAACCACCAAAGGTTTCAGAATTTTCAAATTTTGGTAACCTCCCAAGTTTGCCAGTTTTCGGATGCCATATCAGCACCCCATAGGAAAAAGTCAACCTGGTCAAAGCTACCAACACATCCATGCCATCATTTTGACCAAGTAAATGGGAGAAATTACCTTCGATCAGTTATTGTGAATGCTGGTTATCTTGAATCGTATTTCTCCAAAAATTTATGATCATTCTGACCTTATAGAAGTTCAGTATCTAAAAATAAATTTTTTACTAAGCCTGGTAACTTTCTTATGCAATTAACCCGAAAAAGATGAAATAACAGTCACCTCCATACGTCTGTTGTTGCTCCCATGGCCTAGAGGGCACAGGTCTTCCAAGTGTATTTCTATTCATTGCTGAAGTTGTATCGTTTGCAGGAACAATTTCACCTGGTTTTGCTGTTCCTGAAGCCTCAACTACATCACTTGTGCTACCAGGAGAAGGTGGTTTAAAAGGAGCAGGACCAGAAGAAGTCCCCGCTCGTTCCCATGGTTTGGGAGGTGGGCCTGAATTGTAAAAGAAAACTTCTTAATTTAAATAACGTAATGAATTGAAATTTTTAACCAAAAAAAGCAAAAGGTTATAGTTTATATACTGATAGGTAGATGACATTCAAGAATATGGATATGTGACTATTAAACTTTCATAAAATATCAGCCTTAAATTTAATTACTCAAACAACAACTAACAATTTTAATGGCTAGCTTAGGGGGACTATCTGTCCTTATCTCATCAAGTCATGTTTGATATTAAGATCTAGATAAAAGAGGCGGTTATGGAGTAAATGGTAAATGAATAAATGTTGTTTATTTATGTGATGAATGGACTTCCAATGACAGAGAATTACCATTTTAATTATCGGTCTCAAATAACTACTGAACAAAATGTAACTATTTGATAAAATATTCTGAATGGAAAGGTTAACACTTAACAGACACACAATTCTTTAGAATTATTTAGATTATAAAAGAAAACATTTGATAAAGATATGAACAGAAGCACGATGGATGAACCACAAATCAAGAGCCTACGCTTCTAAAAGTCAAATAACATACTCAACAAGTATACAAAATTACAGATCAAGATTATGCAGTACTTAAACCTACACTTAATCACTCAAATAATCCATCATATGACATCATACAAAAAACATGCTTCAAAAGTTACATTTTAAGGTGTGGGTCAAGGTGGTAACAAAATTGAACATTACAGAACAGGGTAGTGCGTAGAAGGGGGAAAATGTTTGGTCTTGCAAACCAAGACTAGTAAAACTCAGACCGATATGATCAAAGATATGATATACATTTGTCCCTAAGCATATGCCTTTTGCATTTGGGCTGAATTACCATCTCCAAGGTCATATTCATAATTCATAATTTACTAAGCTGTTCTATTCGACCAAAATAATATTAATCAACACCTCCTAGACAAATCAGGTCCAAAAACATAATCATCAATATTCAGCAACACCATATATGACATTTACACAACCCAATGAATAAAAAAAAACTCAATTTTCAAAAATTACATGGTTCTAGGCTTCTAGCGAACCTTAGAAACAAAAAAGCAAAAAATAGATAACCGACTTGTGTTCATTCAAGAGTTTCATAAGCATACTAATTAATCAACATATATAAGCGAATTCTGCCTGCACAACACAATTTCTTCTTAAATTTCAAAACAAGAAATAGCATAGCAAATATTAGCTCTACCCCTTCTCCCAATCCCCAACTCCCATATCATTAACTTCAAACGATTAAAACCCTAGATTAAAAAAAACACCAGTTTAAAATATAAAAACAAGACAACCTCAGGCAGCTCAAGCCGACCATGAACAAATTTCTCAAGATTTCAGCAGAAAGAGATAATAGATAGGTTTAACAGTTTCAACCGACCTCCCAGTCCCCAGATCCCAAATCAATCAATTGGAAACAAAAAGAACCCTAGCAAAAAGAACACCATATTTGGATCGAATTAACACGAAACAATAACAAAAAGAGGAATGATATGAAACCGATCTAAAAATAACCTGATTGTTGCGAATTATTGGTTGCCATGGCAGGGAGATAGAAACCCCACCACCGAGTAGAGATAAAGAGATGGAAAGGCGGTCAAAACAACAATGGAAAGCTCCAAATTCTTGGTCTGAATTTGTATATTCGATGGGTTTTAATGTTTTATCCTCTTTTTTGGGTGCGATGATTCTCTTATCGTACACGGACTGGGAATTTTGGTTTTCTTTCCTCGAATTTTCTGATTTACTATTTTGCCCTTGGCGATGGCACTGGGGTCCTGCTTAGTCAAATTTACCTACGTTCATCTTGAGAATTGTGCCCGTGTATTAAAACTCTAGTAATGTCAAGTGTTACAATATGACTATATGAGTAGTGCTCTTCTTAAACCAAACTCAACCATATGTTGTATCAGTTGTTATATTATTTTTTTTCTTTCTTTTTTCTCTGTTATTTAAAACTTAAGTAGTACATAATTCAAATAATCTAAATGTTTTCTTTTCTTACTCACTCTTATACACTTACAAAAAAAAAGAATGAACATATGAGCTCGGGTGTAAAAAAACCGAAGGAGAAAAGATGGAAGGAACCCGAAGGGGGTGGTAGACTGGTAGTGGTGTTTCCAATCTACCCAAAGGGAATGCGAAACCTTCGGGCTTCCAACTACGCCCGGCCTTATAGGAGGAACACATTATAAAAACTAAAATTTAAATATAAATAAAATACAAAAAAAGTTTAAAATTAGATCCCAACGCGTTATTTGGTTTACAATTAGATCGGTTCAAGTTTTATATTTTATATTATATCTAATATTGTAATATTGTTTTTGATATATATTCTTCTTAACTTGTAAAATTATCATATATGTTCAAAGTATGTTTTAACATCATTGTATTTTATACATTAAAAATTTGTACTTTGAATATATATATGATATTTTACAAATTAAGAAGAGTATATAAGACGTTAAAAAATAGAACTCTTATAGAACAATTCTAAAATTTTCATTTAAAAACATAAAAACTAAACTTTAAAATCATGACATTAAAAATTGAATAAATGTCGTTAGGATTAAATGTGTCAGATAACAGATAAAAATGAGATTGTCATGTTTATATATTCAAATGTTTTAATAATGATATTATGGTGAATTTTATCTACTTCCGTATTTCTGTAAAGCCGCGGTTTTTTTAAGCCAAATTTTATAGAAATCCTTAGGGCAGTAAACGAACCGAATAAATAAGAACGGGGTTTTTTCGTGTTCTTTCGTTTAACTTTAGCTGAACAAATAAACGAACACGAACGGATAAACAAACGGATTTATGTGTTCATGTTCGTTCGTTTAACTTAAACCGAACAAATAAACGAACACGAACGAGCTCTTGTGTTCGATTGTTTAAAACATCGGTTAGTTCTTGTACATTTTTGTTCGTTCATTAATATGATAAACACACGTAAATGAATGAGCCCACTATATTACAAATCCAATATTATTAAAAGCAAATAAACACAATATAAACACACACATAATATATATATATATATATATATATAAAATATAAACGAATGGATAACCGAACGTTCATAAATGAACGAACGAGAACTCTGTTCGTGTTCGTTCGTTTAATTAAATGAACGGAAAATCTTGTTCATGTTCGTTTGTTTATTAAACAAACGAATATAAACGAACTTCCCACCGAACGATTTTATGAATGTTATGTTCATTTATAGCCCTAGAAATCTTCATAGTTTAAAACAATTATCGTGCAACCACATATTTTATCAAATTAATATATCGGAAGCAGTAATAAAATTCATTGAGTACATTAAAACTTAATCAAGCTTATAGTACTTGAAATTTTTTAATAACAAAAACATTTAATCCAAAACACATTTATTTAAAAGTCGGACAACAGCTAATATAACCGAAACTTAAAACAAACAGTTGCACTACTCAAGCCTGTCTATTTGATCAACGTCTCCACATATCAAAATACCTGAAAAGAGTATAAAATATCCGATGAGTTATAAAGCTCGGTGAGTATCTCAAACTCTAAAACTTGTAAAGCATTTAAATAAATCACATAATCTCCAATAGGACCACTATAGGTACATAACATTTGTTCTTTGCAAAAATTATAAGCTCTTAATATGATGTCTCATCATTCTAGATTAATCACTTATTTAATATTCCGTGTTAATTTAGTATAATATTTAAACACATTTTACTTGCTACGTTTCTCTTATCTATCTCATTATCTCACATCAATTTTGTTATAATAAACACATCTTCCTTTAAATTCATAATTACTTTGGATTCATTGTCAACGCTATGATTTCCTTCTAAGTCTCCACTTTGTCACCGATTAGTTATTCGGTAATTTGAAAGATATTTCATATACATTCTTTATTTATAATGATTAGTGAAAACCTCATTACATGGAGAGACCTAATGCTATATTAGAATGGAAAACTAAAGTTCCGAGGAGTAACTTGCGATAAAAAGGGTAAGGATTATGTGGGAACACCGTAAGGGTACATAATGGACTTGGGAATCGGAAGAAGAGATGATGAGATTCTACCCAGAGTTGTATAAACGGTGATTTCAAGGACGAAATCGTGTTTAAATGTGGGAGAGTTGTAATACCCGTTTTTTAAACATAAATTAAATTATTTAAATAAGTGAAATAATAAAAATGGGTACTTCAAATTAGTGGATTCCTTGTAATTTTGGATGCGCTGGAATTTATTGGGCTAAAATGTATAAGACGTAATTATAGGTTCAATTCTATTGGGCTTGTAAATAATTAGTGAGGCTTGGGCATTGATTAACTAAGGAAGGTATAAATAAGAGATTAGGGCACATTTCCCCCATTTTGGAAACTGTTGATGCCGTCAACCATAGCTTGTGGTGTGTTGTCCCTGTCGAGGCCAAGAGGAGGCCACCTCAATCGTTTTCTTTGCCGCAAACCTTCAAGAATCAATAGGTAATGATCATTAACCTTCTATGAAGATCCTAAATGGTTGTTATTGTGATTATATTGAGATAATTTCAGGTTTTTGGGCTTTGATTTGTTGTTCGACAAGGGGTTTTAAAACCGAGAGCAAGAATAGAGATTTAACCATTAGAAACTTAATATGAACTCAATTAATTAGCAGGGTGCGGTCTAGATGGGTTTATGAATCCATTGCCACTTAAATCTTGTAAAATGGTGAAGAATTGTGTGAAAATGGATTTGGAAAAAATAAGGGCCGACGCCTCCTGAAATCATATTGTTCTTGAAGAACATGGAATCGCAAATTAACTGGGTCCAATTAGTTATACCTTTGGAATTGTAAAATTAGTTTTGTTGATGTAATCGCAAATTGTGGCAATTGAATGAATTACAAAATGGTTAAGTTAATAGAATTGCAAATTGAAGTTTGAGTAGGAATCACAAATTAAGTCTAGTGTTTGAATCACCAATTAGGCATAAATGTCAAATCGCAAATCAAGTTAGAAGTTAGAATCGCAAAATGAGTGTGGACCAGATTGCAAAATGGGCCCAAGGCCCAATTGCAAATTGGTTAGTGGGCCAAATCGCAGATCAACTAACGGTGCAAATGCAAATTGATGGTTCTTGAGAGAATCGCAAATTGATGGTTGTGACGAATCCCAAATTAGTTAAAACTTATGAATCGCAAAATAGATATATGAGCCGAATCACAAATTGACTATGTATGGGTAATTGAAAATCACAATCACGAATTGGACTATACTTGAATCAAATTAGTGTACATGACGAAATCAATATGGAAATCGCAAATTGGGCCTCAAGGCCCAATCGCAAATTAAGGAGCATTATGGGAATCACAAACTAAGATGGGGTTAATTATAATCAGTTGGGTTGAGCACTTAACCATAAAACATTAGTAATAACTAGTTCATGAGTTAGGATTTGTTGTTAACTGGGTAGGACCATGTTGTAGGTTCTTGCTGATAATACGTAACCGTTTGCTGGAGTACTGCTATTACTATAATCGATGTGTTGTTGATTAGGTGAGTTATCACTAACTTATTCCTTATACTGAGATGAATGTTCATGTGTGATGATGTACTGTGATATGTGTTATAATACTTATAAGCAGCTGGGCACTAGTTATTTATGTGCAGCTGGACACTTAACCGCTTGTGTGGCGGTACTTGATGTTGATGTGATGTACTTGTTACTTGAATACGTGTTATCTGGTATAATGTGCAAATATTGTGTTAGTGATATTGCATTTATTATATATAAATCTTACGCGATATCTTATGATTTTTAGCCGGAAAGTGTGCGTTTATATGTGAAAATGTGTGTTTACTGTTTGTTTTTATTTTGCAGGCTAAAAAAGGCGAAAAGAAAATATTTGAATAAATAAAAGTTAAAAAGAAGTCAAGAAAAGAAATTATTTGAAGAGATTAAAGATAAAAGAAATCAAGAGTAATAAAAGTTAAAGAAATAAAAGATTAATAAGAGAAAGAGTCCAAGAAGTCAAATATTGAGAGCCCAATAATAGAAGCACAAAGTATTAAAAGAAAAGAAAGGCGCGAAAAGAAATAAAGGAAACAAGCCCAAAGCCCAAAGAATTAAAAGGAAAAATGGTCCGGGCGAATGTCAAATATTGCGCCGGATGCCTTGGAGATAAAGTTATTCGCGAAGCCACCTAAGGATCGTGACGCGACCGTTGTCTAGGTCGCGACGCAACGCACAAATAACGGCAGATTTCAAAAGAGTTTGAATTGTACATCGCGAAGGATTCCTCTGTCGCGACGCAACACTTACTCGTCGCAGTGCGACTCCCCTGTTTTCGTTTTCTATATAAACACAATTCCAGATCGAGTTTAGGGTTAATCACTCAACTTATTCATCCCATATCACTGCAAATTTATCCCAGAAAACGTCTAGAGGCTATGGAGCTCAAATTTGAAGGATGGAAGCTAGGAGATTGAAGATTCAAGGCCAAAGTCATTACTTCTTACAGTTTTATCATTCTAACTCTTTGCTTAATGTCTATTCTTGATTTCCAGAAAGTTAGAATGACAATTCTAGGCTAGATTCTTCTGTGTTTCCTCCATAGAGGAGATGATTCCTTGTAAAGTGGATTAATTTATATGTTTAAAGACACAATTTATTATGTATTCATCTTGCAAGTTTTATCAAAGATCCATGCTTGTTTTAGATTCTGTTTTTGCATGACTATATTATGAGTTTTCATAAATTGGAAGACCAATCCGTTTGTGTGGCTTTAATCTTGGCTATCTAGGATCGATAGGTAGTTTTAACTAGTGGTTGACCAAACCCTAGGCTTAGACATAAAAAGATGGAGACTTTAATTTGTGTGATTGGCACATGATGACCTTTGTGTGTCAATTTAATGATATATTAACCTAAATAATCATTAAAGATAAAATCTTGTTTGATTCGAACTTAACATGGCTAATTGTGCTTTTAGTTGACTCCTTGACCATAGGATTAATAAATGGCATAATTATAGGATTAGGAATTCGGACCAAGATTCTAATCACTATAGAAATCGGTACATAATGAATTGATAGTCCATTGCACATATTTAATTGAATTAATCAACTTGAAAAGGAAGAATCGAATTTAGGGAGGGAACGTCTTCATTCCATAGTTAAATCCAATCAAATTTAGTGCTTTTCAATCTTTTTGGCTTTCTTTAAGTGTTTGCTAGTGTTAGTGGTAATTTAGAATAATAAAGTTTAAATCTTTGCTTCATAAATTCCACAATCCTCATTTAATTGCTTTATTTGCTTTAATTTATATTTTTAATTGTTTTTAGTAGTTAATTAATTAATTCTAAGTTAATTTAATAAAATCAGATTAACACCTGTTCCCCTTGTGTTTGACACCCGATTTATTAACTATATTACGAAAGGATTAGGTCCTCTTGCCTGTTCGTGCTGTTTTTGGTAAATAAAATCGGTAAATATAAATTTAAAACTAGTATGTAAAATGCACATCAGTAATCGAGTTATTAATAAACTAACTCAAAACGAATAACCAAAAACGAGTTTAAATGAGTCAAATCATCAAAAAAACAGTCTGATAGTGCTGGGTAGTTTGATTTGGGCATAACTTGGTGTCTTTGGAAAGGTAAAAAGATTATCAACAAGGATCATATAAAGATTTAGGGGGAGCTTGGTTAGATAGAGGGGAATGGGAATCGCAAAGGGTAAGGGAATAAAAAGGAATGCAATGAGCATTCCCTAGTATCATCATTACCATTGATATTGCTTGGTTATTATATATAATCATTACACACACACATATATATAGGTCGATGGTGGTGGTAGTAGTCGGAAGCGATGGTGGTGGAGGTCAATGGTGGTAGCGGTGGTAGTTGGTGGCAACAGTAAGTTGTGGTTGTTGATGATGGTGGTAGCATTCGTTAGGGTGATGATTGGGGCGGCTACAGTGATGTTGGTTGCGGCAGCAATTAATGGCAATTAGTGGCGGCGAGTGGTGGTCGTGGTAGTCAGTAGAGGTGGTGACAAGAAGTAGAGGCGGTGGTAATGGTGATGCCCGGCAATGTGAAGGTTTCTTGCGGTGGAAATGGCGGTCTATGATGGTGGTAGAGTGTAGTGGCGGTGGTGGTTGTCGGTGGACCAATACACACTTGAATTGATGGCGACGGTGGTGGTTGTGGTCTATGGTGTTGGCGGTGACGAAGATGGTGTTGGTGAAGGCGACACTAATGGTAATTGATGGTGGCAAGCGATGGTTGATGGGACGACGAATGTGATCGGTGGTGGTGGTGATGGGGGTGGAGGTGGTGCGGTGGTGATTGTGCAACGAGTTACGAGGTGTGGTGGTTTCGGACCGTGGCGGCGGTGGCGGTGCCGGAGCATGGTGGTAGCAAAATTGGTGGTGGTTGGTGATGCCGGTCATGATGGGTGGGAATAAACACATATCCAAATCCATTACTCTTAATTCATTACCCTCATTTTACTGGGAAATGGTTCATTACCCATTAATTGGTAATAATTGATTATATTCTACCTAACCAACCAATGTTAATCATTCTCATTCCCATTCTCATTCCCATTCCCTACCCCTTAAAACCCCCAACCAAGCACGCCCTTAGACAAAAACTATTAAGAATGGAGCAAAAAAAAATCGATTCAAAATCTACCCTGTTTTCGTTAACCTATTGAATAAGTTGCAGGTGAAGAATGGCATAATGACACGTTTTTGTCAACATTAATGGATAAGCGTGTAAAAAAACTTCATGTACCATAATGAAATATTAAGAAAACGTTATATGTGTTTAATAATTTTAACCCTATTTTTTAACATTTTCTGAAGAATGTTCAATATAGTCCATATTTAATTCATGACTAATAAGGGACTAATTTTAACCTTTGGATTAATAACATCAATGGTGTAGATTGCATTTTAAAATTTTGGGTGGAGTGACATTTTCGTAATTCATATGTGATTGTATACTGAATCACCTGTAATTGAATATTACAATTTTAGAACTATGTTTTTTACGTGGACTTTATTGAACATAACTCATAGATCATATATGTGTATGCGAGAGATAGAGAAAGGGTAAGTGGGAAATGGAAAAAGGGAAGAGAGAGCGTGGGTTGTGTTACCAGGAATCAGGATGAATGCGCTAAAGAGATCCGTTTTGGTCGGGCCGCAAGGGGACGACGTTCCCGCCGGCACCACAGCTACCAAAAAAGGCTACCAAACATGATGTCCTAAAAATATATCTCGCAAAAATTACGATAACTTTAATAAAAACATCCCATAATATACAAATCTTGCTTCAAAATAACTACAGTTATGATTCGAATTGCGTGACAAATTAAATTTCGGATAATTGTAGCTTTAAGTTGCTAATAAATAATAATATGTTAGAAGTGTTTGAATAACTTTGATTGTTCAATTTTTACAATTAACTAAAGGGCAAAATTTATGAAAATGCAATGAACTTTGTCTTAGTTCCCATAGTATACAACCAACTTTAAAATTTTAAAATTAATACAATTAACTTTCATAATCCTTTCATTGTATGCAAACAACTTTTTATTTGTCAGTTGTTTAGTTACCATTGTATACAATGAACTTTGCTATAACTTCCATAGTATACAACAAGTTGCATATGTTGGTGATTTTAGTGTCATCAAGCGTTTTAGTATAATCGGGATTGACTTTGAGACTAGTCTATTCTAGACTTGGCTATAATTCAGGTTTGGAGGTGCGGAGCGCATATTCGAATAAACTAAGTTAG
>JAUEJL010136348.1:0-11002 GCA_032274825.1 Drosophyllum lusitanicum | reverse complement strand
TAAAAATAATACAATGGGGGCATAGCTTGTAAAGCCCATATATCCATATGGAAAAGAAATTAGTTCATTGGGTGCCCTTCCCCCCACTACTCACAAGGTGGATCCGCAAGTGATTTCATGTGATTTGCTACGACAATAAAACAATATAAATTTGAAAAGATAAATGATATATCATTCTACTATTTTTTTATACTTTATTCGTTTACTCATCATAATATGAGATGGTGGAATTCACTAATTATCTTCCCTCACCTCCTCCGGGGGAAATTATTTTGTCATGGTCTATTAATGAGTCATTAATAAGCCCTTACAATTATTAGCCATTGATTTATTTTGATCCAAGGGATAATATTGGTTCTTACAGTTCTCGCGTAAAAATCAATTCTCAGTTTGATTCTTCCCCTATATAATAAATATAAATATATATTATATAGGGAAAATACCATCGAGAACTGTTTGTAACCTCATTGGTAACTCATTAATAGGAGTAGTTTGTTCATTTAAATATTTATTCAATCTTGAATTACGTCCAGATAGACCGTCATTAATAAGCAAGACTTGTTTTTTTCAAAATACCCCTTATTAATACTTTAATAATAAGCCATTAATGACTCATCACTAAAGGAATAAGGTATATGATCCAAAAGTGAAAATTATCACAACCTTTTTGCAAAGTTTATATGCCTTAAGTACAAGTCATCTACAAATTTCTTAAAGCATCCAAAATGGAAGCAACCGCAGTTCGGCAACATACAAACAATAGATGGAAGTATATATTTAATGTCCAATTGCTCACATAAATGCACTTCTAGATAAACAAGAACATCATATATATTTCTCAAGAATCAAGTCATATCATTTAATTTATTCAACCCCCTTATATTATTAGCTAGTTTGTTGTGTGATGTTTCTTATTTAAGGCCAGTATTTGAGACTCACAAATGGAAATCTATAAAGATCCGAAACCCTTTTTGGATCCTGGTATCAAAAAATACCCACAGAGTAGAAGGAACAAAACACTAAAAACATATAAATCATATGGATTTATCCCCATGACCCTTGGGGATCCAGATGAAGCTGGTAAACCAACGAGAATTAACCTAACTAGGTAGATTAGAATATACATCGGTCAGCAGGCCGGGTGGTAGAGATGAAGTGAGATTAGATATTAGTGTAATATACGGGTTGATTTAAAAAATAATCTATAAAATATTAAAACAAATATAATCATATGCTCAAAATGTACTTCAATCGTAAATTTGATAAAAAAGAAAACTATATTTATTAACTGAAAGTAATATTTTTATGTCCTACTTTATCTTATATTAGAAGTGAATTTGAATAAAATCTTGTTTTAGATTCAAAATTTAGTTTATCTTGAACAAAAAAAGTTAAAATTAGATTTAAATATTTTACCAAAATGGATGGTTGAGATTTGATAATTAAAATTTTTACCTGAATCAATGATTAGGATTATTTAATAGATTTTATTCATATTTATATTAGAAGATATTGCATATGTTAGAAACAAGATGATCGGCACCCGCGCGTTGAGGCGGGACTAAAGGATAAATAATATAAAAACTAACAAACAAACATAATACGATGTAACTTCTATTTTAAAAATTCATAGTTCTTATTACATCCACCACAACGTTGACATTATTAACTTCGCAACCAAGTAAAGATTTTCACAAAAAGATATATAATTTTCATCCAAAAACATGAAAGAATTAAAAATGTAATATTTATATAAAGATTTTATTACACCATGATACAACAAACTTTGCATGAGTTATCATTATAATATTATATGTAAGGAACTTTGTTTTTTTGTTGGTAAATGCAATCAACTTTTATAATCTTCTTATCTTTGCAAACAATTTTTTTGTATCATTTTAAGTTCCCATTGTATACTATGAACTTTACATAAGCTATTATTACAATGAACTTTATTGTATTTAATGATAAAAAAAATAAAGTTTGTTAGATACAATTAACTTTGAATTGTTTTATGACTTTGCCATAGCAATTTAAAAAATTGATTTAAGGTTTGTTTTTCTCTTACAAGATTTAGTATATGATATTTGGTGTAAATCATAAATATATATTTATATTTACACCAAATATTATATATTAAAAATTATCAAAAAAAGTAAAGAATATATAAAATTAATTATTTTAATATAATATATAGAGTTGTGTTCAATAAATTCTATTTAAAAAACATAGTCCTGAAATTTTAATATTCAATCACAGGTGATTCAGTATAAAATCACATGTAATTTGTAAAAGCATTACATGTGAATTACGAAAAATTACGAAAATAACACTCCGCACAAATTTTTAAAATTTAATCTGGACCATTGATGACATTGATCCAAAGGCTAAAATTAGTCCCTTAGGACTATGAATTAATTACGGACTATATTGAACATTCTTCATAATGTATAATAGTAATAAATAAATTTTAAATTAAAATAGGAGATGCATTCATGGCATTTAGGGCCTGTTTTGTAGAGAGAAAAGGAAAGGGGGGAAATAGAAATGAGGAGGATTCTCATGTTTGGGGGAAATGGTCTTCAAAATGGGCGGAGAAATAGTTTCTCCAACCATTTCTCTTTCTCTTCTTCCTTTGTATCTACATTTCTCTGGAAAATGTGTAGAAATGGGGAGAAATGGCATCTGTTGCTTACATGCGGGTTTCCAGCGAGGTGGCGTCTTTCTGTTCGTCTCCATCGTTGTCGTGCGATGTGTTCATAGCGAGGCAGCGTCTTTCTCTTCGTCGCCGTCGTTATCGTGCGATGTGTTTACGGCGAGGCGGCCATCACCGCAGCCGTCGTCGTCTGTTGCGATTGAACCCTAATCGCCGCCGCCGTTGTTTGATTAAACCCTAATTCGTCGTCATCCGATGCGATGTTTTCCGGCAAGGCGACCAACATCGCAGCCGTCTTCGTCGTGTGTTGTGATCCTACATATCATCGTCGTTTTCGACGTCCGGCGAGGCGGCAAACGCCGCAGCCGACGTCTGTTGCGGCGTGTTTATGGGCGATTGAACCCTAAATCGTTTGTGGTTGTGACTTGAACCACCATTTCTCTGTTTCATTTGTGGTTGTGATGTATTTCTGACGATGATGAGTATTACAGCGTCGGCGAGGCTGTGTCGCCGCCGCAGCACCATTTCTCTGTTTTATTTCTTTGATGATACCAAACAAGGGAATCAATTCCAATTCTCCACACATTTCCATTTCTCACCATTTCCATTTCTTCCCCATTTCTATTTCCATTTCTCCCCATTTCTTTTCTCTCTACCAAACACACCCTTATGAAAGGTAGAAAGAGAAAAGAAAGCTTTACCAAATGAAATTCGCATAGGACCACAAAAAATATATAAACTATATTGAAAGAGGTTCGAACCCGGGACACCAAGGTAAGATACCAATGCCCTAACATCTCACCTACACATCTTTGGTTATAAAATTACAGTACTTAATATTTAGTATGAAACTCTTTTTTCCCTGTAAATTGTATGATATATATAATGGTTTAACTTTTTTAAAAAAATCAACAAAAGGATGTTTGATATGCGTTTTTTAATAGGGTTTATTTCTTGGGAGTGTATTCAAGTTGTCACATATTGCTATTATATGTACCGAACTTTGAAAATTACCATTTAATGTATCGAACTCTCAAAACAAACCTTTCCATATATCGGATCATCAAATTTATGTATCTAACTGTATATATTTTTGCTATTGTATGTATTCAATTTTCATACTGGATACACCAAATGGTAACTTTTAAAAGTTTGATATATTAAATGATAAGTTTCAAAATTTGATACATATAATAGCAAAACATGATAAGTCATGGGTTGTTTGTTTGCTGCTTATTGGAACCACTCGGCGCTGAATGCTGAATCGTTCGGATTCAGCATTCAGCGTGTTTGATTATTGCATCTGAATAAGGACTATGCTGAATAAAATTAAAGAACGTTGCTGAATCATTGTGCTGAATAAAATTAAAGAACGTTGCTGAATCATTCTACCTTAAAGTACATTCTGAATCATTAAGTACCATGTATTTTACCCTAATATTCCTTCTTTTCACATGTTGCCTTGTTAAACAATCATATCTTATAATATAATATATCATTATTAAGGTTAAAATGGTAATTTGCATCATACAAATTGTTCATTCAGAATCTTTATCAAACAACATGTCACATTTAGAGACAGATTCATTCAGAGTCTTTGAATTATTCGGACCACAAAATCATTCGGTGCTTAATCATTCTGTTTTAACAAATAGCTCTATAGATACATCTTCGGAAACTAAACCCTTTTTAATATAGTAAAATTTATTTATTCATGTTTCAAAATCTTATAGGATATTAGTAAAAATTCATTATGAATTAACAATCATATATTTTTCTTTTCCTTTTTAAATCTTAGAATTAATTTGAATAATACATTAATTTAGAGTCAAAATTGAATTTATTTGAACACAAAAAAGGCAAAACTAGATTTCAGTTTTTACCAAAGTGGATGGTTGAGATTAATAATTAAATTTTTTTATTTAAATCAGTGGTTATGAATAAAATCTAGGGTTTAGTTCACCAAAATGTATCTAACTTGTCATGTTTTGCTATTGTGTGTATCGAATTTTAAAAGCTTCTATTGTGTGTATCAAACTTTTAATTTGTTGCTATTATGTGTATTTTGTTTACATAAAAAAAGAAAAAAATGTGTAAGTTCAATACATACAATAGAAAGTTTAATACACACAATATCATCAAATAAAATTTTTGATACACACAATACCGAACCTTGATAAGTTTGATATATTTTTGTAAACTAAACCCTAGATTTTATTCATATTAGTCTTTTATTTATATGAAAAGATTAGAAGATTGGTTACTAAGTATTTCTTTGAGGAGATATGTATTAAAGTTAATTAGACAATCTCGGGGGTAGCAATAGCCTAAAGATTCATGATGTAATCTCCATTGTTAAGCCATTGTAGACCTCTCTAATGTATATAAGCTTGGATTCCATTAATAAAAATATTAATCTTTGTCTTTTAAAAAAAAGTATGTATTTCTTTGTGTGGGGCACTACAAGAGCATACATAGATAGAAATGTACACTACAAGAAAAACACTTTTAGCTACAACAACTTCCGGCGACAAAACAAACACTGTTTTGACATTGGTAAAATGGATATGTCAGGATCCAACTTTCAGTCATTGCCAAAATTATTTACCAATTCTTTTCCTTTTTTTCCACCGAAAAGTGAGAAATTATATGGTAGAAATCCCGTCATTAAAGTTCCACTACTTTCAGCGACGACATGCGACGCCGAAACTGATTTTAATTATTTTTATACTTTTATTTAATAGAAAACAAAACGACAGTGTCTTGTATTTTCTGCGAAAACTTTTTCGTAGATTATGTATTCTATTTTTATTTCATTTTAAAGTACAAAAAACAACATCGCTTTGGCTTTTCGACGATGACTTTTGTCCTCGTTTAAAGTACAAAAAACATCGCTTTGGCTTTCAACCAAATTCACTTTCACCGTGCTGCTTTCACTCTATCACCATTTTCGGTTTTTACTAGCATTTGAAGGTAAATCGTGACAAAACTTTCTTTTAACTTGATCTATCACCGGTTTCAGTTTTTACCTCCATTGTTTTTGGCCAAAACACCATTTTTCTGGCAACCATAGAATTCCAGTCAAAAAGTGGTTAAGGTTAGTTTCTTACATAATCCAAACTTCGTTAGATGATTTATCCATAACACCTTTGATTTTCTTTTTAGTTTATATCTATTTCTTTTTAATTCTGGCGTATCTCCGATGAAACAAAAATAGAGTTTTAAGGTTTGGTTCTCATATTTTGCTTTGCATAATCTAAATGTTTGTTAAATGACTTACTTGTTTAACCGTGCCCTCCTATCACACCTATCTCCTTTTTCTGTCTTCATTCGGGTTCTCGCCAAGCAAGTGCCGAATGACTCTTGGAAAGAGCACATTGGTTTTATTTTTAGATTTTGTCCATATTTTTGGCAAAATTTCGATGAACTCCGGCCAACAAATTCTGGATAGTGGAAAAAAATGAGCTCCTTTACTTCTCTTCTTACATTTTTCTATATAAAGGTTACTTCTCTTCTTACATTTTTTTAATATAAAATTCTGGATAGTGGAAAAAAATGAGCTCCTTTACTTCTCTTCTAATATATTCATATGTATAATAATTTTAAATGTTAGTTTGATAATGTAAATGGTATAAGTTTAAATATATATTATACACACAAGTAAAACTAACTTATATCTTCTATATATTATAGTTTGAAATAGTATATATCCTTAAGGTGAACTTTATTGTGTATATGACATGTATTAGTTGAGTCTATGTTTAAGAGATTAACTCAAAATGGTTTTGAAGTTGCTTTTGTTATATAATTTACTTGTGGATAATTTATTTAGGTTGATTTAAGTTGTTTAGGTATGTTTTTTTACTCCGGTTGGAAGATGAAGAAACAAATATATTGTTGATGAATATGTTGTTATCAAATCATTTATATTCAAATCAATTTGTTTAATATGGTTATTCAATAGAAAAATCTAGTAGATAGGTATTTGATACTCACAAGAAATATATAATACTTTTAATCATGGTAGTGAATCTATTAAATGCAATATGGATGGAGTTTATAAACTAAAATATAGTGATACTACACAACTAGAAATTCTATCCCTGTAACATAAACTATGAAGAATAACATAAAAAGCCTTAAAATAAACAAAATATCATGTAAATTACATAAGAAGGAATTTTATAGTTATAAAATTAAAAAAATATATGCAAAGCCCTAAATCACATATATATTAAGAAGCTAAAATATAATGATAAACTACACAAGAAGAAACTTTATCATTAGTATATAAAACTTTACAATTTATGTAAAAACAAAATAACAATAACAACAATAATAGTATAAGTCACCCGTCCAAAATTAATCTATTAGAAATTAATTTTGGAAAGTCCCTTGTTTGAGACTGTTTTTGTTAATGTTTTGTCATGTTTAAGATATGAACGCATGTAACTAATTTAGTACTTAAGAAATATTCTGTAAACATTTTTCCTTTTCTCCTACGAATATGTGTTTCATACGCATATTTGGGGAGTTAAGGGAAAATGCTATCGAATTTTTCTTAAATAATAAATAAGTTATACACATTCATGTGTGAGACAAAACATTCAAAAAATGAGTTAGGATGGCTATAATGCTACAGATTATATGTCCTATACTTTAGACATAAATCCTGCCTTATGTAGTTTTAATCATTAATCTTCACAAATATAGTTATGACGATTGATAAAATTGGACTAGTTGTAGAAATCTATCATCATTTGAGTTTTTACCGGTCATAACTCATTTATTGAGAGGTGTAAGGACCACTTGAATGATCAAAATAGATGTCGATGTCCATGTGAAAAACGTGATAACCATGAATTGAGTTCGCTAGTTGAGATTGGGAACCACATACTTCATTTGGGTTATGCGCCGCTTATAAAACGTGGAGGTTTCACGTTGAACAATATGGCCTGCGAACGATACATGATACATCTCAAACGATAGATCAGATGGTTTATGTCCTCAACGATGTTCGACGGGAGAATACTAACAATGAACATGAGGAAAATATTGATGAGCCAAGTAATGAGCCAATGGAAGGTTCAAGTGGTGCAAATGACAATATTGATGCGTTACTTATAGCTAGTCGAGACCGAGCTATACACTGTTTATACGTGGTTGTCTTCATTAAAATTTTTGGCAAAGATGATGCACATGAATGTCATGAATAAATGGACTGATAGTTCTTTTGACTAGCTGATAGAATTTCTCAAATCTGTATTTCTGAAAGACAATAAAGCCCCGTCTTTATACCGAAGCTAAGAAGACAATGAAAAAACTTAAGTTGTGATACGAATCGATCCATGCTTTTAAGAATGACCGTTGCTTATTTTGGAAGGAGAAAGCCGATATGCAAAGGAACACACACATATATATGTGTGTGTGTGTGTGTGTGTGTGTATATATATATATTACAATCCCGGTGAGCAATATTTGTGATTAAGTTGTACTTAACTTTACAATCTTGATGTATGGAGTTGTACTATGGAGTTTGTAGCCATTTATATATTTTGTTGATTATTATGCTAGTTGGGAAGTTGAATTAATGTTATCTATGAAATTTAGACATAGGTCAAATTTAGGATTGTCTATTTTACTGTCGTTATTGTGTCAAAATTCTATATGATATATTAATTATAACTATTCTAACTTTTATAATTATACAACAACAAATGAAGCAACTTCCACGGAGTCAAACCAGGAGTTTAAATTGCATGACCGATGAACACATACTTTCACAAGTTTTGTAAGAATGCCGTGGGCTTAATCATGGACGGGGTAGAAAGTTACCCACTGTTGCATCTACTTCAAGCTAGCAACTAAACAGAAAAAGAGTATACACACAAAGAGAAGTAAATGTCATGATGCAGAATCGCGACGCGACTAATAGTACAAATTTTGGAATATTATTTGATGTACTAAAAAGAACGAATTTTGATATTCCCGACTTTCAACCGATTGATTCTCCTATTAAAGTAACTGAAGATGATGACGACATGGATGAAGAGGACTAATATGATGATGATGATTATATATTATTGTTCTATTCTATTAAACAAATTTGTAAAAAATATATGAATGTTTTGTTTTTAACTTTGTTGTTGCAAGTCGTTTGACCTAAAAAAAGTACCCAAACAGGTTTTAGGTTTTGAGTTAATAACAATCAGCACGTAAAATAATAATAAATAAATATAAAAACTGTTAAAAAAACTAAAAACATTTTAGTAACAATGAATGTTGTCGCTAATCTCATTTAAAAAATTAATTTAATTAATACATATATTTAGCGAGGACAGATGTCATCGCAAAATGCATGTGAAATTATTTTTTTGATTTTCTTTCAAAAATACTTTAGGGCGAGGACAAAAGTTATTGGAGAAGTCTAGGACCTTTTAGCGACGAAAACATCGTAGCGGAAAACTTTCACCCAGACGGGCTTTAACGAGACGCTTTGGAGATGAATTGCCGTTGTAGAAAATATTCAGCGACGACTTGTAAACTTTTAGCAAGGACTTTTGTCGTCGTTAAATATCATTTTTCTTGTAGTGATATTTATTAGGTTTATTACATGCACAAAGACCCAACACCAACACCTTATACAATGATGAATATTGATCTCCGTCTACTTAACATGTTCCTTCAAGCCTCCTTATGACAGTTTTAAATGAGCTCGATCTAATCAATCTTTTACCTTTAGTATACACCCTCAAACATATTTCTTAAATATCTAATATATATAAGGAATTATTAATTTATATATTATATGAGGCCTACAAAAATTATCAATAATGTAATCTTCTAATTTTAGGCTATATATATATAATCGATTATTAATATATCGTGTTTCTACTGTAGCTGAAAAAGTCCCCGATCGATGTGTTCGAAAATGTTTAAGCAACTTCTAAGAAGTTAATTATAAAATTTTGTGTCGATCAGTTACGTTGTACCTCTCATAGTCTACGGTTTTAACTAATGTTTTAAATGTACATGTTTTGAGACTAGATGTTTAGTGTGAAATGTTTTATGTTAGAAAGTTTGGTAAATTGCATTAAAAGATAATTTAGTTACCATTATATACAATCAACTTTATTTTCTTAAAAATAATATAACCAACTTTCATAATCCTCATATTGTATTCAACTTGTTGTATACTATAAATCATCATGCCAATTATTACCTATGTTGATCATAAAACAGTGTATTATTACCAATGTTAAATCATAAAACAGGTATCGCATACCAATACCTTTAAAACAGTATAAAACAGAATCATGAAACAGTGAAATTATTACCTATGTTGATCCTTCAACCATTCTATCTTCTTCCTTATTGATGGGCATAAATCATCATGCCAATTAGCAAATGACTCTCTCATTGTGTTCATCCTCTCCATAATGATTACTCTAATTGCTTCCAACATTGTAATAATAGGCCTACTTCTTACAGAAAGAATTAAGGAGTTGAAACACTCACTGAACCCATTTTCTATAGAGTCACAACCTCTTCCAACTTCAAAGAAGGCCCTAGACAAACTTTTTGGATTCCTCTCCTCTAGATACTTATGAGCATTAGGGTTGCCAGTTTTGATTTCATCCATGATCTTATAAAACAGTTGAGGGTATGATGCTTTTGAGGCTGCCCAAAACAACCTTCTAAACTCCACACCACCATAAACCTTCTTGAAGTTCTCATAAATGTGCCTTGCACATTACCTGTGTTTAGCATGAGGCATGACAATCTTCACAGCCTCAATCAACCCCTAAAACAGTGGAAAACATATTGTTAATCCTTAATTTAAGGGATATTACTTAATTTAAAAATAACTTAATTTAAAAATAACTTTAAGTTCAAAACATTACCTTATGTTGATCTGACATTAGGGTCAAACCATTTTCTCGAGGCATGTCCAAGTCATCAACAAATAACCTTAGAAACCATTCCCAGTTCTCCTTGTTTTCTACATTTACAACTGCCCAGGCAACTGGAAATATATGGTTGTTTCCATCTTTTTCGATTGTAGTTAATATCTGTCCTTGGCAAATTGTCTTCAAAAAACAACCATCTAGTCCTATTATTCTTCTACAACCCCTCTTCCAACCCTCCTTTAACCCATGCAAACAGACATAGAATTTATCAAAGTAAGTTTGTTCATCTGGATTGACAGTTACACTCAACTTAATTGTTAAACCAGGGTTTGTTTTCATTAGCTCCTCCCCATAAGACTACAACAAACCATAATGTTCCTGTAGACTTTTTTCATAATTATTCACAACCCAAGTCCTAGCCCTAGAACACTGATTG